>JAGTTH010000338.1:0-36392 GCA_022606485.1 Agraylea sexmaculata
ATATGTATGGTCAAACACATGAATATTTAATAATATAAATACTTTAATTATGTACATAATAAGTTTTATCCATAAATTAATGGCATGGCGTTTTAATATGATAAATTTTAATTCCAAAAAAACCTCCAATAAAATACAGCAAATTACCAAAATATCCTACTTAAGTAAAATATAATAAATATAATAAAAGTATAAATATATAATGTGTGAATCCAATTTATATATTTTTTCTCTTAGACATATTCCCTGTCTTTTGTAGGCATTCATTTTTATAAATCGGGTAATCGATTTACGAACATAATTCGTTCATAAAGATTGTTCGTAGGCCCATATTTTTTGATTTACTGTAGATTTTAATGGAAATTCGATCGATTCCAAAAAAAAAATGTTATCCTTGTATATAAAAAAATGTTGCTTGTTATTCAACCGTTCAAGAAAGCCTGGGAAATTCTGAAATGGCAATAAATGTATAAGATAGTTCATAATCCAATTTTTTCTTTAATCTATGTATTCGTTAACATATATAGATTATTTAATAAATAGTTATTTATTTCACTGAATACGAACTACTAAGCCTAGTCGACAGTTGTTTTATAAATATTTTTGCCATTTAAATTAACATTGCTATTACGAACCTGATAATATTTGACAAGGAATATGAATTATTCGATATATTGTTAATAAATAATTTTTTTTTTAATCTCCACAGTAATATAACATTAAAAAATTACACCATATTGAGCGTGAACGCCTCATTTATGTCCTCTAATTTTATAAAAAAATATGTGCTAATTGCGGTTGATATTGTTATTAATTGACTGAGTTCTTCTGACTATTTTGTGTGTACTTTGAGGCGATCTCGGCATTGTTGCAAGTTTCTCTGGCAAATAATTAAAGGTAAGATATAAAAGGAGCTTATCGAGGATCTGAAGGAGCTGCAGATCTTGAGGCTGAGCACTATTCTTGGCACACTCTATGTCAGTTTTCATTTTGATTGTAATGAGAAGCAAGTCACAAAGACCAGTCATCTCTTCTCTCTTGTTCAAGATTGGCCTTGTCTTTTGTCTGTCTGATGTTTCTTTGTCCTTAACACAAATTTGCCTCAACTCGGCAACGGCAGATTAATTAACTTCAATTTAGGACTACATACTTCGTCTACACCTTTAAATTGCACTCCGAGTGTACGTACTCAAATATTAAGCGTCCTTTGACTCTGCGAAGCATTTAGTTAGTACTTTATACATTACATAATTTTATGTGTGTGTGTGAATATTTTGCGTTCCAAAGAAAAAAATTAATTCTATTATCCATAAAATTTTATCAGTATTTGGATCCAGTTATATCTTTGTTCAATAATTATGGTTTAATTATAATAATTTTGTTGTTCATTTTGACAGATTCATACATTATTGATCCGCGACCAACTTCACGTCGATGTGTCAACTCTCTTTACATTACTTTAATTTTTATATCAAATCAATGTGAATATTTCATTTATTATGTAGTATTTTAAAAATCATGTTTTACGCAGGATTATAATATAATCGATCCAATTGCTTTGTTCGATGGAAACTCCATATTGGGTGAAATTAAAATATAATGATAAGGTTAATTTGAAGTTATATTCATTCCTAAAAGTATAAAAAAAACTACACCCAATAATAATTGCTTATTAGACTTAAAATTGCAATGAATTAACAAGGTGAAATTCCATATTTTAAGAAATTTAATTTGATTGTGTTTTTTTTGTCTACATTTTATACGTATAAAAAAAATATTTAAAAAATAATATTACTAATCTAAAGTTACGAATTTCGACACTTTAAATAGGAAAAAATATTCGAAATACAAGAACAATAATAAAAGATTATCACACAATTAATGTATATAAAAAGAACTAAGAATATTTAGGGGGTAATATGGTATTGCAATATTAATTGAAAAAAAAAATTAAAATCAAGAAATATAATTTTGGTTGTTTAAAAATTAAAAATATTAATAGTGCGTTTGAAATCCTATCCCCTAGAATATTCTCAGTTATTTCAAGTCCACCCTGAATATTATTATAGCTTCATTGCACTCGATAGAAACTACAATATTCGTTTGACTTTGGCACATCTCTGTAACATGAACATTATAACAAACAGTTTAAGCAAAATCCCTTAATCATTTTAAATCGCTTATAAAGTTGGAAATAAATATTTTCACTATTTCGGCTCGGTATATTTATCCAATATAAAAATCTGCTGAGTCGCAAAAAGGCATTGGAGATTGTGATATGGCCTTGCGTAACAACTTAACAACTAGCCTGTAACAACAACCTTATATATATATATATATATATATATATATATATATATATATATATATTTTTATTAATTTATTTTTTACGTTTATGTTTGCGATAACCTACCACCCCCTAAAATATTCTAGGGAACCCTATATATTACTGGGGAAATAATTCTTTAGATAAGGTTTGAATAAGGAACTCTTATTTTGTATATTTGTAATTTAAGCGATGACGTCTTTTTTTATTAAACTGATAGGAAATCAAAGAGAAATGTACGACACATTTTCATTGTATTTTTGGTATAGGTAAATTTCAAACGCCGATTACTCGAAATTAACACACAAAATTTGTCCTTTTCTCTTTTGTATATATTAATTAATTAAATAATTATAAAATTCCTTTTTATCTGAGCTTATTTTAATTAATGAATTAATCTGTTTCAGGACTTTCACCGTCCGTTGTCCTGGAGGAGCCTTCAGCTGCAGCTCTTCAGGCTTCTATTCTAACAAAGAGACCAGCTAAAATAGATAATCATCTAACTGCAACTTTTCCACCATCATCTGCCGAAGAATTCAGTTCTGTGGCTCCGAAAATGTTTTTTGCTACAGATAATGATACAATAGTCACTTCTCAAACAGGATCCAATGCTTTGCTGCCTTGCATTATCAGACATATGGACGATGGAATGGTAAATATCAAAATTATTCATATGGGTTAATAATACATAAACCTAACTACAAAATATGCAGTTTATTATTAACGATCTTAAGTAATTCAAACCCAAGTTGTATCTATATTAGAAGTCTATTTATATAAAAACACTAGGTGAAAACTTATTATGCCATTAATTAATTGAAAGCCAGTCCTTTTATTTGCACTAAAATATTCAATAATATTTTACAATTAAGAAACACTAATATTTGTTTTCCTCTCTCATTATAAACTATCAATTTTTAGATACTTTTTTGTGATATTAACACATCGGTTTTGTAGATTTAATTTTTAACACTTAATATAAGGTATTTAAAAATCCGTGATCTCTTTTTGAAAGAGTAAAAATAAACAAATATATATAAAATTACTTCGAGTATTCCGTTTATTTTTGACAAAATTATAGTTTTTTCTCTTCTTTTTGCATCAAAATTTAATGACAATAAGGCATTTTTTCTTTCATTGAAAATTGTGAGTTTGTATTAAATTGAAATGAATTAAATCTCCATAAAAGAAAGTTTTAACGTCACTCAAGTACATATATTAAAAAAATTATTAAATTATTTTGATTTTTAATAACTGTTCCAATACGTTTTATTTTAAACGCTTGTTCCAATACGTTTTATTAGTACTCAATCATAATATTCCTCTTTATTTTCTTTTATCAAGACATACATCAAACGTGGGCAATTAAATATTAATATAAATTGGTAAATGGTTCTCAATATTTGCGTATATGTTATTATCGTATCATTATTTTTATTGCGAAGCACTTAATTTTTAATACTCTATTAATTTTTCAAAAGAAATCATATCCTGCGTACCTTTTGAAGCATCCTTTATTTTAATTAAGCTGCCAGCTGAGAGTGGTTGATTTTGGTAAAGGGAGGAGTTTATATTTCTTAATAAGTCATTAAAATCAGACAAATTAGGAGCTCAGAATCAAACCTACCCAAATCCAGTTTTAATTTTTTACAAGGCATTCTTGAGCCTATGTTATGTATAAAAATATATACTCAATATAACAAGCGTAATAAATAAGGCACGTGCCTACAAATACTGTATTCATGGGTTCAAATATCGTTCAAGTAAAAAAATATGATTTGATAGGTTATTACGACTCCTAGCTATATTCTTAAAAAAATATTATGTTAAATTTGTTGCATATTGTTAATTTTTTAATTTAATTGAACACCGAACCATCGACATTTAGTTTTATAATTTCTTTATTAAATATATATAATATACAATAATAATTGCTATGATACAAAACATAATCGGAATTAAATTAAGCCTACAGACATGGTCTTCTTACATAAGTAAAAAGACCATAAAATAATTAATGTGGGAAAAAATTTCAAAAACCATTTGTGACAAATATGACTAAAAACTAAATGATGAATAAATATCCATTGATATGTTTATTTTAATGATTAGGTGGAAAGAAAATAGACACAAATTTAAGCATTAAATATTAAATAACCAGCGTAAAAGCTCAGGGGATAAGAAGCGTGGCTACAAATACTGTGGTCATGGGTTCAAATCAAGAATTTTAAATTGATTTGATCGCTTATTACGACTGGGAGATCGGGAATAATATTAATAAAATCCCGACCGATAGTCTTGATCCAAGTTTACTCTGATTTCCTGTATTGTAAGATAAATACTGCTTATTAAGTCGGTGACCTGTGTAACTAGTAATAGTTAAGATCACCGACCGATAATTAATTAACACGTTGTTGGGTCTAAAAAAACAACAATGAATTGTAAAAATCTTCTCAAAAGAATAAATAAATATTTTTGGTTAAATTATTTCCGCAAATGAATTAAAGTTTAATGTACGTTGGAATAATTCAAAGGGTATTCAAAAGCCATTGTTGTATTTTCAATGGTTTGATATTAGGGGTAAAATATTATAAAGTTCGTTAATAATAAATGAAAGTGGTTTTATAATACAAAAAGTAGAGAGAAGAGAAACGTTTAGCGCCTCATTCTGGCACCATTTTCAATGTTTATTTAAAGTAATAGTCGAATTCGGGTCCCATTTCCATCCCGAAAATTATCATTCGGACTGAATTAAGGCCGTAGAGATAACGGCCGTGAAGAAAAATTTAAAAAAATAAAACAACGAGAATGCTGTTAATTACCAAAGGCCAAAAGAAGAACCAGAGGTGGCCAAAGTTAAGAGGTCCTTTGTCCATGACGGGGGCGCCTACTTTTGATTAAGCGTAATTTTCTTTCTTGTTAATTATATGGAGGCCGAGGATCTTTCTTTATCTCTCTCTCTTATGTATAACTTTTTGTAGGGAAGCTCGTTTAATTCGGTCACAATTGGATTTGAACGAAAAACTTCCCAGATTTAGGTCTCACGGACATATTTCTGCGTGAGCCAACATTTGATCAACTCCACCCTTACTTCTTGCTTTTATAGACTAGTTAAATTTAGATTCACCTTAATTGATTCATTTTCATTTCTTATATAAACTCCCCGCATTGATGTTACAAAAATAATCATGCCGAGATTGATTAGATTAATTTAATCATATTCCAACACCACCTGATAGAAAAAGAAGCCCGAATCGATTTTAAGCACATTTATATTATATATACCATGGACTTCTGTGGTCTCCAAATATAATCCAACGATATTTCAGTTTAAAATCTTTGATTTTTTCATGAATATTAGAATTTTTTATAAATAAAAATGTAAAAAAAATGTTCACATTATATAGTTATATATATCAAATCGTAATATATATTTTTGTCATGAAATATAAGTGTTTCTTAAATGATGGAATATTTGAGTGTAAACATAATGTGTTTCATATAATAAGCTCGATGATTCTAAACATCTTTATGATAAAAAAAACATTTTAAATAATAAATATCTATTTTTTACAATCATTTATTCTGTAGACTATAAATTCTTAAAAAAAAACATTAAAATGTTAACATACGATAAAATAAAAATAATTGTGTCAGTAACACAAAAATTTATCTACACATTCCCAGTTGTCAAATGTAAGAAAATATAAATATGAGAGTTTCTGTATTGTAATTTATAATTGAATAATAGTGCAAATAAATAGGTTTGAATAGATATATTATTTTTGCCGTTCTGCTTTTTTATATACATAAATCCATTTTCTTTCTACACAAGACGATTTGATGGGTTAGGTTAGGTTAGGTTACAAACAGAGAGTAAAAAAAAATATTTTTCAAATCCAATGTAATAATATGCCATATTACCGTATATTATTAGTTTTCACATGAAAAGTACTGATAAAGATGTGTTTTGTAATATATGTAGATTATAGATCGTTATGTAAATAAACAATACGTTATTAATATAGTCCAAGTAGAAAAAAAATGTTGTAGGTATCTGAATTTCATATATAAATCAATTTTTGAGATCATCTTCTTTAACTATGAGGAAAATTTCTCTAGCTGTGACTTCTAAAATAAATTTTCTTTAATGTAAGTTTAAGATTGGAGAGTCACTCTTAGTATTTTATACAGTTATATCATTTCGAAATAATAAGATCATTTCTGATACAAGATATCTGTTAGATTTTAAAATTTTATTAGAATCCATTCCGTATCATCTGTTTGATAAAGGTTCACGTGCAGCTCGGGTAACTTTTCCTCAGAGGTTTTCTTTTTATTTAGTATAAGATCTTTATAGAAAAGATGATTCAATCGGGCACTCAAACGGAATAGAATAGTATTGGACGTAGTTAAATATGACATAGGGAAATTTGCATACGTGCATTTCAACCAACTGGGAAATGCAGAGGGAAGTCTCAAGGGAAAATCGAGAAAATCACTATTTCTTCTTTCTACATTTGTAAACACACATCCTTGAATAAGTCCACCTTCAACCTGGACTAAAGTGAAAATCGGAAAAGCAGCACTTACAGTGAATATAATTTAAATCATTGAAAACTGGCTTTGTCCCCTTTCAATATTTGACTCCGATAGAATCCACTTTAAAACGTCGAGTTAAATTAAGTCCCTTCGCAAATATCAATTAAACCTTCACCAGGCATCCTGCATGCAAATAAGGTTTTAATTAATTCGACCGTATTATTTATAGGTATCTTGGATCAGAAGAAAAGATCGCCATTTGCTGACAGTCGGACTGACAACTTATACATCGGATGAAAGATATCAAGCCATTCATTTTCTACACTCGGAGGTAATGAGCATATTGTTGGATTTTTTTTTTTGCAAAGATGAGACATAATTTTGATCGTATTTTAAAGGACTGGACCCTTCAGATAAAATACGTGCAGAAGAGAGATGCCGGTTTATATGAATGTCAAGTATCTTCTCATCCCCCAACAAGTATTTTCATCCAACTCAATGTCGTGGGTAAGTTCTGTATTTTTATGGCTTTTTATAACGTCGACGATGGAATGACCTTTGAGATAAATTATCATTAAGGGAAGTCATTTATCAATTAATTATTCCCAGCGAATGAGCACAAAAAGTACCTCCACAAAATATATATTTTTTGTCTCGTGACAATGCGAAAAAACTACAAATCAGGCTCGTTCCACTTTTGTACAAGATATAAAAAAATGATTATTGATCTTTTTCACTATATATGTACATTTTTAAGGGGTGGATGTCAAATTGGTTAGATTTAATCATTAGATTTGTCTGGGGGATCCTGCGGGCATTTTTTTATATGTAGGCAAATTTTGTTCGGAAAAGCCTTGTTTTTTGCCGTTCACGAATAATTGATTGAGCCTCGAGGGGAAAAGGCATGTTTTTGCTAGGACAAGAATAGTATTGGCCTTAGGCAAGCAAACTAAAGGTTCACACTTCAAGTCCCGAGGGTATTCATACACATGTACTTGGTTTTTTCATGCTTTGACAAAATAAAACTATAATCGTGTTTTGTATTTTTGGAATAAATAAATGTTCTCCAGTAAATAGAGTGCCGAAGTTCATAAAGGTGCAGGGGTGTTTGTATATACGAAGTAGTCCTTTTACTTGAATTTGTTCTTTGATTAAGTCTGAGGAAGCCTTACTCTGGTCTCAGGTAAAAACGACCCAAGAGAAATACCTTCGTGGAATTTTTCAAATTCACCCTGCATTCCGTCTTACGAAATACCTTTACACAACTCAAATATGGCATTTTTCTACAATTCTAAATTGAATGAAACTCATCTGTCGTTGGTTAGGTTATTAAGCCTAATTTGGTGCTTAAGTTAATATTCGTCCACTTTAAACATGTAAAAAATATCCGGTATAAACGGAGGACCTTAATGGTTTCTGAGGGATCCTGCGTTTTATATTATATTAGGGATATTATGGAAAAATATTTAATTGTTTAGTTTTTTTAATGACCGCAAAAGACGATAAACATATAGGCACAAATTAATAACGGGAAATAATAATCAGTAAAAATATATATGAAGAAAAAGTATGGAAAATGATAAAAAATAATGACAACACATAAAAATGGAAAGTATTAAAATGAAATTATTATTTAAATTAGAAAGGTTATTTTAGTGATACTACTACTTAATTATTTTATATATTTCAATTTATAATAATACTTTTATTGATTTTTAATCATACATATATTTATTTCCTAAAGCCATTTTAGGGTATTTAAATAAATACATGTTTTTAACCATACTAATAAGACATTATACATATACATTAATTTAATTTAAGCATTATTATTCTTAAAAAATGTGTAATGTAAAGCATATGATCAATATATGTGTTCAATATTTTTTTAAATACGCAATTAAGTCCTGTAATGTATTCGTAATTTTATCACATCAATATTGGACAGAAATTTAATAAATAATGTATATTTCTCCAATATTTGGTAAAGAATACAATTTGATATAATCGTGAATTTCTTTATACAATACATATCTTGTAGATTCTAGTACCATGTTGTAGTACCTTGGATTTTGAGCTAACGATTCGTATTTTTGTAGGCACTTTCGTCATAATTCTCATTATAATATTCATAATTAGAGTAATATATTAACTATTTAATTGTATACAGAGGCCAAAGCTCACATATACGGACCAACAGACAAGTACGTGAAGCCGGGCTCCACTTTGAGATTACTATGTTCTGTACTCAAGACAACTGAAACCCCAGCCTTCGTGTTCTGGTAAAATACCCTATTTGCGTATATAGATATATATTTATTTATTAATAATATTTTGGTATTAATTCCTCAGGTATCACAATAGTCGAATGATCAACTTCGACCTGGACAGAGGCGTCAATGTGAGTACAAACTTCACAGCAAGAACCAGTGAACTAGTAATTCCAAGTACGGCTGCTTCTCATGCTGGAAATTATTCCTGTGTCCCAAATAATGCCCAACCTGCCAGTATTTATGTGCATATTTTTAATGGTAAGATGATTCATTAATTATTATAAATAATAATATTTAAGAAAGCCACTCACTTATTTATATAGCAACAGAAGCGTCGCGTCGGAAACCAGAGGGGCGAATATATTCAAAATAAAAACATTGCTACTATCTGCCCAAATTAATTATGAAAAAAATTAAGATTCTGGTTTCCCAAACCTTAACTGTAAATAATTGATCAATAAAGAAATAATATATGAGTCAAATAAAACTGAAAATTTGTTAAAAATTAATTCTTATTCTTTGAAGGAATATAATTTTTTTCAATAATATGAATGTACAATATTTTATAATATTTTAGAATAAAAAATATGTATATGGAATGCGATATAATATAATTAACTTATAAAATAATAATAAGTAATAATTAATTAATAAAAATATGGGGAAAAAAATGTTTATTATAATAAAAACAAATAACTTATAATAAACATAAAAAATAGTAACAGTTTGTTTGGATAAAAACAATTATTTATCAATTAAAGTACTTAGATTTAAACAGTTCACTGCAAAAAAAGCACGAGTGAAAAAAATAAACACGGTAATTTTTGTTCTTGTTTTATTATTAATAATTTATTAATTAAATTATCACACACTTTTCAAAATATCGATGAATAAGTGAACAGTTAATGTATATCCATAAATTATAGATAGTTTAGAAAACACACAATATTTTATTAATATACAATATTGAATTGAATGTTATTTCTTTGACGATTGAGATTTTTACAGAATGTTTTTTTTATGTCTTAACTATCTATTTTTTTTGATAAAAATCATATATAAATATTGATGCTATAATTTTTGTATGGTTTTGTTGTCAACAAGATTAATATAAAACAATTGACCCAAACTCTCAAAATAATAAGTAATTGTTATTTAATTCGTAATATTTCGGTTTATACTTTTGGTATTTATTAGGTGAATATTAAAAGTTCAGTAATTACTTTTATATGATTAAATTTCTAAATGATTAGATTTTAAATGTTAATTTATTCTGTAAAAGGCAAGTTAAGGCATTAAATACTAAACATAATAATTGTTAATCACTTGTACTAAGCCTGTTATTGTTATAATAATTTGATTATTCTAAAGAAACTGTTTGTGAAATATACGATGATGATAATAATGACGTATCACGTTTAATCCTACGGATAAGCGATTATGCTTAATAACTCATAAACAAGCCTTTTGAAATTGAATATCACCCTTCGTAGCTCGTAGTCTGTTGCCAATTTTAGCGACAAATCCGTAGTACCATCTCAAATTATATATTTCACGTTCAAAACACCCCAAACTTTTTGTAATATTATAATTTTATTATTTTCTTTCATATTAGGTGAAAACCCAGCAGCCATGCAGAGCGGATCACATTGCTGTATGTCAATATCATCTTCAAAATTGTGTTTGGTCGTCATAATGGTCATCATCAATACTCTAGTTAGTTGATATTAGGACATATTTAACTAATTCTTAATTAAAATAGCTCAACGGAGTCAATGGACAGAGTGATAAATCCAAACATTGAAGTATTTGCTCGTGAAAACTTCCAAATACACGGTAGTTGAAAGCTTTCGGAGTTCCATTTAATGATAAGTTGATTGACTGTGATTTGAAGTAAATTTTATTAATTGTATGCATGCTGTTTTTATTTGTTATTTTGTAAATAAATGCATTTATTATATACAATATAGATCAATGTCTTTAAATATTAATTTAAAAGTGATGGGTGATTACTACAAAAATGAATCTTAAATATATGCGGTTTTACTCTTGATTAATTTATCTACAAGTTGTACCTACAGGGATACCATAACACTCCCTCAAAAATTCTCACCCTGTATATAAGAAGCTTATTTATAAGTAAATTATATTAAAACTTATAAATTATTTATATAAATTTGAAGATATGTTTTTGTGTTAATAACCCATCGAAATGTACATAAAAATATAGTGAAATGTAAATATATAAATGTATATCCAAGTGTTGATAGATCTATATAATGTGTTTAATCGTTTTTTATTTGATTATGAATAATTAGATTGATAAATAAATTATTATAAATCAATTTTATGCAATTTGTTTTATTATAACACAAAGAAAATTTATGCACGTAAAAATGTATAAAACCGATAAGAATTATTTGGTAATTTAAATAAACAGGTAGCATATATTACAGGAAGGTAATTAGTCAAATTACCCTAATCTTCCTGGAGAATATCTTAAATATAAATGGAGACGAGTTGGGATATGAGATTTATTTGATTGTATTTTAATATACGAATTATAATAAAACAATGAAGTCTTTTTATGATTTAATAAAATAAACAAGCAGCAAAAATCGGATGTAAAAAATAAATAAGGGGATTACAATCAAAACCTTTCAAATCAAGTTCCAATTAAATCGAGTAAAATTAGAAAAACGTACATTTTCTTTGGCATCATATTTTTTTACAACAAAATGGAGAACAATTAAATGATTTAACGAAATTTGGTATTAGAATTAGCCTTAAAGAGAAACTTGAAGAGAAGAATGAGCATACTACGAAAAATTAAATATGCCAAAATGTGCTAGTTAAATATTTATATAAATAAGGTCTCCCCTTAAATTTTAGATTCGGCTATTTATTTAAACATTCATCTCAATATTGACAAAAATCATACAGTAATCTAATGTAACTGTGAATAAATTCATACAGTAATCAAAGTATACCTGCGATACTTTGAGCTGGTTAAGTTTAATCCTTTGCACTAAAACTACGCGGAAGTTGTAGCAATTAAATGTGTAATTAGTTTGTTGGTTTTAGTTTAGTTTAGTCGAGGGTGGACATGTTAATTTAGAGACAGGTGCTTCGAAAACCAAACCAAATTGAGACCCTCCATTTTCATATTAGCAACTTTTAAACTTTCTCTTTCAGGGCATTAATTAATTAAATTCTAATATAGGAATTTAAAATTTTAGTTTTAATATGGATAATATTTAAATGGGTTGCTGAGAATTCAATAAATGTTTGTAAGTACACTTTTAATTTGATTTTTTTGTAAAAGAAGTATTAAGCCTAGTTTGTGTTTTACACAAAAAAAATTAATTTATTAAAATTAAAAATAAAACATAATGCAACATAAAATACTCGTCAGTTGAAACACGTAACAAAAAACAGTGCATATTAGTAATAAAAATACAAATAGGAAAAGAGAAAAAAATTGTAAAAGGAGAAAAAAAGAGAAATTTTTAATTACACAATATTACAAAAAAATAATGCGATTCTCTCACGTTTATCCAAAGTCATACGTTTAAATACTGCATAATATTAATTGGTTTCCAATATTTGTTTACGATTAAATATTTTAAAAAATTCCTCAAATGAAAGATTTAAAAAAAGTTATAGTCACCATTAATCCATATTTTAAATTAATGTTGTTTTTTTAATAAGTTATCAATAAAAAATTGTCTAATCTCTATAAAAAACAGTTGATTATTACCAGAATCAGTCAAAGTGGGTGTAATTAAGTGCTTTGACATATTCGAGATCTGCGACGATTTTCCTTATTATTTTATTTCAATTCTTTGCTATTTACACAAAACATTATATGATATATATCTACACTTATCATACATTCTTTATTATATTCATAGGACAAATTATAAAGTTGAATGCAAATTTAAAAAGAATAGTAATTTTATTGTATTAATTTTGTTCTACCAATATCTGCACATTAAAAAAGAATAATACTATTTTACTGAATTTAATTACCGAGACCGAGGCCTAATTATTATCTATCATAGTACCCATACGACCAAAAAAATCACTACTCTCATAATATTTTCGCGATTTTTTTTCATGAATTTATTATACATACCGTCCATTTTCCACAAATCAAAGGTAGGAAATGCAAGATACAAACTTGAACGATATTAGATATTGAATACCATAGTAATTGATATATGACATGGTGGTTATCGGAGAACTATTAGAGGCTGTTGTTAGTTTGCTACGATGATGATGTTTCAGTGGTGATAGGCAAACAGTATACTTGATTAATTTGCTACGAGAACCTTGTATGGGCCAATGTGTTTACAATATGCATAGATTACCTGGAGTCAATGGGACAGTTTATGTAATTGCTTAAACCACTAATTAAACCTAACAAATATTCATAACTAAAGTACACATTCTGTATTTAATGGCGCTCATAGAAACAACAAGTTTTAAGTAGACTGAGTTGAGTTTTCAGAACAGTTGTTAAGGTCACTTGATTATATTACACTACGAGTATTAAATACTTTAAATATTATTATATAACCCCATACTTGGATAACAGGTTGATTGAACTGCAAACCCATTGATTAACACCATATAATTAATAATCTTAATGTATTCGCATTAAACATTAATTGATATAATTAAGTGTGTTCGATCACTGGTATTATACGACAAAATAAATAATCAAATTTTGCCTTTTGATAGTGGTTGTTTTGTTATTTGGTTCAGTCTCAATTTAATAAGAAACCACAAAATTTCCCGAAATATTTTGAAGCTAAAAAAAAACATCACGATTATATTTTCTGTATAGGTGGAAGGTGGAGATGAAATCAACGAATTTATTAAAAAAAACGTAAAAATGATTTTTTTCCCAAAAGCTATTTACGAATAACCCAATATTTATGCGAAAACTTAACTAACTTTACATTATAATAATAAAAGCTACTATGGCATTGTCATTCGATAATCTAATTATTCTCTCATTAAAACTGTGATTTTTAATATACCTACGTTTTTGTGTTATTTGACTATAATATTAATTAATATATATTAAAATAATAGGTAAGGTTATTTTAAATTTAATTTTTTCAATACGTTTCCACCAGATTATTCAATATTATATGTATATATAAAAGCTGAAAATTAACTAAGTGACAATATTTTACGCGAAGGTTAAATAAAATATAAAAAAAATATTTTAAAAAAAAACTTTTTGAATCAGCTATTTCTGTGAAGTACGCAGTAGTGCCTTTCACGTGTGTTGTGTCTGATAAATAAATTAACAAGCAATATTACAATTACAATAAAAAAATCTATTTTATCGTTAATTTTTGCGTAACCCAATCACTTCCTAAAATATTCTTAGTTAGTTCAGGTCCACCCTGTATATACAATAAACAAATACTTAAATTTGTGGTAACAATCCATTGAATTTATAGCACCAAGTTTTGTATAAATCAAAGTTGTAAATATGAGCAAAAAGGCAATAAATATAATATTAATATGTCGAGTGAGTAGAGCATATTGGCTGTGGTTAGAAAAGATGTTTGTGAGGAGTGAATAAAAAATATATAAGAAAAGACGTAAGGAAGGAAGGAAATGTAGCATTTGTGAAACGGAGACGCATATTTCATAGAAATGAACGAGTCACAAGCATATTTCCTTTGGTTAATAACATGCAAAAATATTCTCAATCTCCCTTTTTTTCAGACACACTCGTAACTTCGGCCATTTCTTCTCCGTAAATATTTTTCACCCCTTCATATTATTCCACCCCAACCCCCTCGTTTACTATCTAACGATCTGGCTTATGCTCTCGATCTAAGTTTTGAATTAATTTAATTACGCAATTATTTTCATTGTGGTTAGTTAACCGTGTATACAAAGAGTATTTCTTGAAAATGTAGGTCATGTACGTGGCTTCGTTAGAGTATTTTATATTTCATAGTATACTACAAAAATTTAATTTAAAATGTCCAATAAAATTACTTATACAGACGTAATGAGAACATTATTATTTTTCTAAATAAATATATACTTGGGCTTAACAAATGAATATACTATTTTTGCGACTCTGCTTTTTTATATACATAAATCCATCTTCTTTCCACATAAGACAATTTGATGGGTTAGTAAGAAAAAAATGTATCTACAAACTGACAGTTTTAGAGGAGAGAAAAAAATAAATATTTTTCAAATACAATGTTCCTTTATTGTTAAATTTTGGTGCAAACATATATAAAGCAATATTAGCTTTAATTATACTACTACTATAAGACTATGACATTATTATAAGTTTCCACCCTAGTATATTTATAAGTAAGCTTCTAATATAGATGAAATTTGTGTTTTAATTATCTTAGATCATTAAGATTAAAGCTGCATATTTAATTCATTTTTTGAAGTTCTCGTTTTTGACATATTTTAATGTGTAACTCTGATTTGAGATATTTATTTTTATGAGAGAACCTTAACTGTAAAAGTACAGATCGTATTAAATGATAAAGATAGTCTGTATCATATTTTATTCAAAACTGATATGTGTTGTTTTAATAGCATTAAAAAATTATGAAATAAAAATTCCACTGATATGACAAAACAATTATCAAAAATCTGTAATTTTTATTTTGGGTTTATTGGGCGGTAGAAGCAGATTGGTCTACTGCGGCAAAAACTCATATTAATAAAATTAAAATTGTTCAAAACAAGTATCTTAAGATGGCCTTAGATCTTGAACCTGGCACATTTCTTAAAGAAGTCCACGAGGACATTAAGTTAAAAATGGTCAAAGCAAATATCGCAGATTTGAGTAAAAAACATTACACTAAAATGACTAACTTCCCGACTAACCCAATCTAACAAAATGTAAATAAAATCAAATATGCCTCGAGGAAACATAAATTCATTTTACCAATGAACTTACAAAACTGATATTATTTTTAAAAATAAAGTGTAAGTTTTTAATATTCCACTCAACTCAAATTTGGTTTTACCCAAACAAACTGTTATTTAGTTTTAAGCATTATATTTTGTCAATATAGCTTTTATTGTTGTCATTATTTATTATTCTTCATATTTGTAAATGGGTTTTTATTTTTTCCCATTCTTTCTATAATTATATACTATTACTCATGTCAAATTTAAATAAAACATTCTCATGTTAGTTATAGGTAAAAAGATTTATACACTCTGTACACCTAAGTCTATTTCCAAAGATGTATTGTTCTATCAATCAATGTAAAAATTTATCCATAATAAAGAAATTGTAATATATAATAAACCTAATATCTACAGGGTGAAAATAATTGAGAATATTTTAGAGGGTGGTAGTGTTATTTTTTTAATAATTAATCAATCAATTTAATATTATTAACGTATAACAGAGACAATACACACGTAACAGTCACTACTGAGTACTTCACAGAAACAGATGATTCCAAGATAGTGGCCCAAACTCGATTCAATATTAATATTATTGTTTATTTTTATTCTCATGTAAGTTATTGGTAAAAAGATTTATACACTCTGTACACCTAAGTCTATTTCCAAAGATGTATTGTTCTATCAATCAATGTAAAAACTTATGCATAATAAAGAAATTGTGATATATGTATATATGAGAGGTAGAAGCAGCGCCCCAAGCGGCTGACACACGAAACCTTTGGTACTACATCTCACCTGTGCCTGATTTTAAAGTGTTATTGGCATCTCTATGTATATAAAATGTGGTCTCATTAGCAAATAGATCTTCAATGGAAGACAAATAAATGCATTTAGTGAATATTTTATTTGTATGTACGACATTGTTGGGTGACGTAACATATTGGATAAAAGGAATAAGAAAAAACAGTGGGTTTTGTTCCAGTGAAGCGTATTTAGTGGGTTGTAGAGAATATTGGTCTGTTAGGTTTAGGAATCAGGATCAGAGACTGACAGACTGTGACCAACACACTATTCTACTTTGGAACAGATCCAGTCTCTTTTCATGCTTCGATGCTTAGCCAAACAATGCTTTTTCATCTTTTTACCCTGTGTGTGTGCTTTTCACATTTCCGCAATAACTAAACACACCGCATTACCTAAATAACTCGAAACTCAACTGGGCCAAACATATTAAATACATTACTAACAAAGCTGACATAGCCATCAATACCCTATATCCTTTAATCAATAGAAATAGTAAATTATCCATTAAAAAAAAATTCTCATATATAAGTCTACCATTAGGCCCCTTATCTCATATGGATGTGCTGCTTGGGCTACCGTGGCTCAAACTCATATACAAAAGCTCCAAATAATCCAAAACAAGTGCCTTAAAATGTTATTAAACTTGGGTCCTGGAACTTCTCCACAATACAAAATGTTAATAAAATCAAATATGTTTCAAATAAGCGAAACTTTAAATTACCACTGAAATGTTTGAGAGACATTTCATAAAAATTCTTTAACATATCTTTTTTCACAAACACATTTGATTTTGTCTCCACAGTTATGAATGATTTTACTATATTCGTGTTTCACAATATTTTTGTTTTATTCATATAGTATTAAGGATATGTTTTTGTAATTCTAAGTTTATTTTATTTTTATTTATATATATATATATATATATATATATATATATATATATATATATATATATATATATATATATATATATATATATATATATATATATATATAGGAGGGGGTTTATGCACTGCTAGGCGCCTCTAATATTGTGACTTGTTATGACTTATTAATTATTTTAAATATCAATTGATTGTACTCCGTATTAAAATAAGTAAAAGACTTAGTCTATAAACTTAATATTGTAACACCTAATCATAATGTATCAATTCATTGTATGCAAATTATCTTTAATAAAGAAATTGAATAATAAATTACCTAAATAACATTTTAAATTATTTGATTGTTTTTATATGTAAATATGCTTCTCGCAAACAGAAATCTTTCACTTCCTCATTGCAGAACAAATTCTCATGGGTTCACATTTAGTCTTTTTCTTTACTCGTTTTTTTCCTACGCGTTGGTAAATTCAATTTTCACGACATGAAAGAATCACGCGTCACAAGCAGAATTTATAAACCACAAATATGTAATTTGTGAACAAATATATTTATTTATTAAACCAGCGTATATTTGATCGGTTATAATGACTGGGAAATCGGTAATAATATTTAATAAAATCCCGATCGATCGTCTTGATCCAGGTTTAATGTGATTTCCTGAATTGTAAGGGAAATACTGATTATTAAGTCAGTGACCTGTGTAACTAGTAATAGTTAAGATCATCGACAAACAATTAATTAACACCTTGTTGTGTCTAAAAACCTAAATTTGTAAGAAATTACTCAAAAAACTCATTGGGCCGTATATTTATTCAATATACATATTTGCAGTTAAAATTTCATTATAAATAGGCATGTATATTAGAAAATGTAAAAATCTAAATGCAATTCGAATTTAATCAGAAAAAGGTACATTTGAATCATCAATTAATTAAGATATTTAATTATTCAAATATTGCAACTTGAGTTCAAAAGAATCCGTTATATGCAATATTTTAAAAAAAATGGATACAAGAGTACTATGGATTTGAAAATTTACAAACTTCCCAATAATAAAATGAACTGAAAAATTTTCAGATTGATGAAAATTCATACTTTTATGTTTCTGATTTTTTTATTAGAAGCATTAAAAAAACAAGGGGCACCCTGGCTTAATTATTTTTTATTATTAATTCAAATATCAAGCTTCAATATATCAAAAAAATTTAAGTAATATTAACGGCTTATGAATAATGGGTACTATTATTATTATATATCAAAGTTTAATCGAGAGGCTGGGTGGAATAAGGGCGGAAAGCTGCATACGCCCCCTTAACGTAAAATGACTAATATTTATATAAATAAATAGTAAAACTTTGTATTTAAGAACAAACGAATATTATTCCATCCTAATATAATATATATATATATATATATATATATTATATATATATACATATATATATATATATTGTATTTTTTAACGTTTATAAGTATAATAAAGAGACCAAGTGGAATAAAAGTGAATATCGGAATATGACATTTTTCCATAAAATTTTGGATATCATTGTTAGATATATTATTTTATTACTTTATACCAAAAACAATATTAAATATAAAAGATAATATATTTTACTTGATTGTATCAAAACTATACACCGTTATTCCACTTAGCCTCTCAATTATTTTTATTGATCACAAGTATTTTTATATAACCAAACATTTAGTGAATAAATAAGAAGAATCACAGTTTTAAAGAAAGATCATAAAAAATTACTCAAACATAAAATGTTGACGGATCACCGTAAAAATGTTACCATAACAAGTATTTTCAGTAAAAGGTTGCAATATCTTCTTTAATACTGGATTTAGACAATAAAAACCATCGTTATATTGCTAATAAACATGCACTGCGCCTTCTGAATACTAATAAATATGTTTTTTTATTTGAAAATACACAGTATATATACTATTTTCAGTATTATTAGATAGTTTTAGGTTGTAAATCTGTCAGAATGCATTGTGGAGGTTCTATTTTACACGCCATTCTGTCCTTTGAACGCGTCTTTTCCATTATCTCACTTTCGTCCAATTTAATTGATGGCATGCAAATATTTAAATTAACACATCAAAAAATATCTTTATTATAATATAAAAATTTCACACCGATACATCAAAATCACTTGGTTAAAATTGATATACACGATATAATAGGATCATTAAACTAAACCACATTTTCGGTTTTAAAACGTAGCTAATTTGCAACGGCTCTATTTTCTAAATACAAGGAGAAAATAGAAGTAATATTTGAATGAAATCATAATATTTGTTTCATGGAATAAGATCGATGATTTGCATGATTTTCATATTCTTATCGCATAAAAAATATTCAAATAAATAAGTCATCTGAATAAAGTTTACAACCTAAATTCTTAAATAGAATAATAATAACCCAAATCAAATTGAAACAAAAATAAATAAAACCTTTGTTTTGTTTAAAGAAGTCTTTCGAATCGAAAAATAAACATTTTCATTTCAAGAGAATTTTATAAATAAATCTATTGAGAAAACAATATTTTTTAAAAAAAAACATGCATGTATTTAAATTTAAAAAATATTGGTTTAAACTGATGTGTTTATAAAATAAAATTGTACATACATAATAAAAGCTTTCAAATGGAGAAGAATATAAATATTTTGGTTTAAAAAAAGGTTCGACTTTAATATACATTTTATTATACAATTTCTTTATTAAATATAATTTATTTACATATATTGTTTTGATACAATATGATTAGATCTTAAAATAATAAGTTTATATACTAAGTCTCTTTCTTTTTTAATACGGAGTACAATCAATTGGTATTTAAAATAATTCATACGATATCACAATACTTATGGAAAAAAAAACTTATATAATAAATAAAAACCTAAGTTAAGAAAAATAATCAAATACTCTATAGATAAAAAAAAATATAAAACACAAATATAGTAAAATTATTTAGAATGTGTTTTATGAAGTGTCCCTTAAACATCATCAGTTTCGCTTATTTAAAACATACATCGTAGTTGATTTTGTTTACATTTTGTACCAAGAAGTTATTGGAGAACTTAATAATATCTTTATAAATAAACTCCTAATATGGATACAAATCGGGTTACAAGTAGTTAAGTAACAGTCTTAGATTTAATATATAATACTTATGTCCCATCAATTATAGTTTTTATTTATATTAGAAATGAGTAATGTGATCTTGGTTTATATTTCTCGAGTCTCATATGCTTTGTTTGAAATTGGGAGATAAGTGGATTTGAATAAAACATTAAAGAGTATACAAGGAGTGAATGTTGTTGATTTGTTTGTATACGTCATATGAAAAATTAATGATGAGGGATGTTTTGTAATGCCATCAACACACCTGAATAAAACATGAACTACCCTCACTATACTACACACCTTTATACTACAAAAACAACTCTCATAATTAAGCCATGGAAATATCCCACGGCTTGTTTTGCTCCTTTAAAATATTGCAAAGTCGCTGGCGAAAAATAAATTAGTCTCAATTAGAGTGAGTAAAGGACAAACGGTGACAAATAAAGGAGTCGTTACTGTTTTATTCAAATCACAGAACAGTTGGCTTAAGGAAAATAGCGCAATCTAAAAGCCAAACGAGAGAAGCATTTCTTAAACCAGTCCAAACTACACTACGTGAATTGGGTTTTAAGTGTTTCAAACAAAACCCATACTGAAAACAGACAATATTTAAAATATTCCCATGAATAAAATAAATATACAAAAACAGCCTCGGTGAATATTGAATTTTACTATCAATGGGTTATCAACACAAAAACATTTCTACAAAAAAGTATGATCGAGTTAAATAAATGGTTTTACTCTTAATCTCTTTAATTAATTGTAACTCAAGTTTTATCTGTATTAGACGCTTATTATAATAAAATCTAATAAGGCATATTATTAATTAATGTGTACATTAAATTTTCAATATATTACAATAAAGAATTGCTTTAATAACCGAGCTTTCGCTTTTGAACAAGAAAATTAGATGAAATCATAAGTAATTAAAAGTATTATAAGATGAGAAATATTAATATAATCCACGTAATTTTATAATAATCAAAGAAGATATTATTTTTTTATTTTATATAAATAATGAGAGGCTGTTTGAGAATGTGTTAACAATTATGTTTTTTTAGACACAACAACGTGTTAATTAATTGTCTTTTTAAGGTATACAATTTCCTTATTAAATAATAATTTCCTTATTAAATAATAATAATTCCTTATTAAATATTAAATAATATAAGTTTATTTATATTGTTTTCATAAAATATTAAGTTTATAGACTACGTCTTTTACTTAATACAGAATACAATCTATTGTAAATAATTAATACATCATCACATAAGTTATGGGAAAAAATACAATATTTTAACTTGAAACTTGTAGAACTATTAAAATGCATATAATAAATAATAAACTAAAAATTTGGAAATAAAAACAAATACTTAATACTATATGACTAAAACAAACAAAAATAATATTATGTAAAACAATTATAGTAAAATCATAAAGAACTGAGCAGACAGACAAAACCAAATGTGTTTGAATGTCCTTTGAACATTTCATTTTATTTTGTTTATTTATTAATTATCTGTCGGTGATCTTAACTATTACTAGTTACACAGGTCACCGAATTAATAATAAGTATTTACCTTAAAAAACAGGAAATCAGAGTAAACCTGAATCAAGACCTTCGAACAGTCGTAATAACGGGCTTTGAACCTATGTATTATTTTGCAAAGGTGTATAATATTTTTTTATATAAACAATACAGGGCTACCCTCTATTTTTACACAAGTCAAGGATATTTTGTTAAGGGTTTGTAGTGTGGGGGATGGATGGCAGTTGTAGATTAAAGGCAGGTCTAACAAATGATCATCCCGTATCTTCAGTGTGACATTCACCTCTGCTATACTTACTCGTATATATCATATTCTACTGAGGATTATACTTCAGCAATCCCATGCTTTGAACACTAATTAATAGCCTCAAAATATTTTAAACAAATCCGAGTCGATCTCCGCTTTTTAAATTGCAAACAAAAATGTCCGAGATTGTAATCGGTACGAAAAAGCCTAGGGCCTATGGAAAAAAAGTAGCGTTTGTTTGTTTCGGCTACAAAATAACTTAAGCAAGGAATTTGGCCGTCTAGATAAGACCGGGATGACTCAGCTTATGTATTTGTAAAATAAGAAAAGGGTACTGAAATGAATTTCTCCAACATATATTATGATTGATTCAAATTTTTTGCGTGGGCTGAAAATCTTTTACAAACAAAGAAACTTTATCAAAAGGAAACAACGATCGGTTTACTTGACTTAAGCTACAAATAATTAACAAAGTAAATCCCCTTATTAACAGACGTAGCTACTTACAAATCAATTATTTTGTATGGCTATTTAGCTTAGTCTATTTTGGGCAAGATAAGTATATTTAAATAAAATTATAATAATATATCTTTAGACGTTCAGAGATCTCGAAATAGATACATGTCTTTATTAAATTAATAATAATATCCAATAAAAAAGTATAGATTTGTAGATTTTATCAAAAAAGCATCACGTCAATTTTTTTATTATTATAAAAGTATTATAAAGTTTGGTAATATCTATCGTTTTATTATCAATATATTTGCGTCTTTTACACATTATTTAGATTAAAAAATTTTTGATGAATTAATTTAAATGCTTTGTATTTATCCCTAAAATTAAATAAAAAAATCATAAATGGGAAAACAAAACTAAAAATGATCTATACTAATACTATAAATTTTTCAGGAATACCGATGCTTAAAATTAATTTATATTTTTAACAAAAAAATCAAGAGTTTATTTGTTCAGATAATGTGATAACAATACTCAAATTGCATTTTATAAAAAAAAATATTTATTTAATTGAATATTAACGTTCGTGAGAGTTTTTTTATAGAGTAGACGGAAACAAACAAAAAAACGCTATAAAATGAAAATATTATGCAAATTAGAAAAGTAAAGTGACGTATTATTGCCTAAATATTATATATAAAATTTATATGTTTCTCTATTAGGTCCCTCCTACATAAGCCATATAAGTGACAGAATTGGTGGAAAAGAGATCACCCATGTGCGAATTATATATTTTTTATTTAAAATAATGATACTGGAACATGAATAACTTCATATATTTGTAGAGAGCCTCAAAATTCCATACCCTTAATAAATTTCATGGTTAAAAATATGCTTTATCATAAATATTGTATACTGCATTTTACCCCAAACGCATTACAAAATTAATTTGGGTTTATTTGAGTACCGGTGTTAATATTGCATACAATTTGGCCTTAATTGTGGACAATTTGAGGCATAAGCTCATATCAACAATTAGAATAGTACAGAAGCCAATCAAACTACACCCCAGGGTTAACAGATATGGATAACGTGATTTATTAACCACACTATTAAACATATATGGCTTTATTCCAATACTGTATAGTGATTTATTTTAATTACAAACCCGTATCGTGTTGCAAGTTCAATGAAAAATATCTATTATTTTTTATAATCCACTCGGAACAATTGATTTTATCAAAACAGCATTAATGCGCAAATAATTTAGTCACAGTTTGTGTTGGCTTTATTCCAAATTGCGTTAAGATACACACCGGACCAAAATAATATAATATTATTTATTTACCAGTCTGAATGTGGAAAAAAGTTTTTCGACGAATGGACTCCATTTGTATTAAGGTGAATTACACAAATGGAAATTTCATTTTGCCAAAAAAAAATACAATACGAGACAGGAAAATAAATCTAAAAAGCCTTTTTTTATTTCCACATGCACGACAGTATATTTAATTATAAATATAACATTATGCATGGAGTCAAATATAAAATTAAAAAAACTCTACCTCCCCTTAGAGTGTTCTCAATTAATAATAAAAGTCTACCTATTAAATATATAATAAATCAAATGTTAAATATTCAATCGAGATGTCGACTGCAGAAGCGTATCGAAATTGAAGGGAAATAGTTTTTTTTTGTTGTTGTTTGGAATACAAACAAAAACCTAATATCGAGGTATGTTGTTTTCTTCCTTTCATGTTAAGTCCACATGTGTCTTTTTGAAAAGAATTGTTCCTTTGGGGAATTGTGACAACCTTTTTTTTGTTACATTAATCGTTTATAAAGAGGGTTAGCCAAACACGCCATCCCATCATTTCATAGAAAATAATAATGAATTCATTAATAAATTGTACTATTCTTTAAATTCAATAAATTTTTATTATAATTATATATGATTTATTTAATTTTTATATTTTTTTTGCAAATTCTCGAAGTTCAATCGAGGTAAAAAAGAGAGCTCTTACTGCATTTGAATATATATCATTTAGATTGGTAGTTATTACCTCAATTTAAAAGCTTCTTTCAAACAAAATATAGGTTATAGTTTTGGTCTATTAACCATTGGTAGAGAAAAGCAATACAACTCTTCATAAGAAACATAATTTAAAAGAGAGAAAAATATTATCACGTGCATGGAGAATGTTTTTTTTTGTCTCTATTGAGAGTGAATAGACCATAAATATTTTAACTATTTATTTATTTATAATACATAATAAAATATACGATACCTAAATAAATATCAGACTGCGGTATCATGTCAAGCCTTGTCGATAAATAGAAAGAAAAAAAAGAAACAGACTATGAACACCAATCATTATCGCACTCATTTTGACACCCGTTGAGGTATAAGTTGTTTTTTAAAATAAGTAAATGCTGTATTATACTGTTAAATTAAAATATTAATTGTCAGGATTTGTCAATGCTTAAAACACTCAATGTACTCGTTTCGTGTAATTATAGAATTTGAATCGTTCTACAAATGAGTTAAAAAATAATAATTTCATACAAGCAGAATAGTTATTATGCAGTGTCTTTGTGAGTGAGTTCTCTCATTTTTATCATTCGTTGCTTCATAAATAAATGTATGGTTTGTTTTGAATGTATTATGTATGCATGTAGGTTTTAGTGTTTATATTTGTGTAAGGTTAAAAGTACTCCTGGCCTCGGGGGACCAAACTACCACAATATCACTTTGTTAGAAAAATAACGAGCTCTTGTCCGACTACAAAGATATACAAATATATGTATATCGGATAAGCGTCTAATTTGGTGGTAATATTTAATTATGATAGTCCGTTTAATAGACAAAGTTGGATTGGAATATAGCTGAGCCGACATTTCGTAGCGACCGGATTAATCAGCACAGTGCTAAAATTTCCAATTAAACGGAAATTTATCAGAATAGCTCGATGTCTTTGTTCCTATACACTTAACACGTATGGTATATTATCGTGTAGGCGTGTGTGATATAAGGGGGTTGTTATCTAAGGGTGGTGGTTTTGGGATTCACCCCCTTGGTCAGAAGCGGTCAGCCAAGTCTAATGGTACAATTATCCTACCAGCTCTACTGTCGAAGCTTGCTCTCAAAATATTGCACTTCATAGTATTATATTAAAAATTATTACCATTATAAATACTCCTAAAAGAATTGAGAACTCCAATTTGTTTATTTTTTTTTGTAGGGCAAATTTTAAAGTTGCTCTACAACCCCATTTTATATCTTAGACTATTGGATGTTAAGAGTAAAAATAATGACATACTGAAAGAAATCTCCTCATCATTTATGCTAAAAATAAACTAGAAGGTATAAAAAGTAGACTTAAAATATGGAATTGATCAATGCTGAATTCGTAACTGGTAGACGCGCTTTTTAAATATTCACAGCATGATTTCATTTATTTAATTGTTACAATTTATAAATAATTCTAAATAAATAAAATAGTGATACCAATGTTTGTAAAGGTCTCCTAAAATTCACACATTTTTTTTATAAAAATACTCACTATATTTAAAAAATCAATAAATTGTGAAATAATCCTATTTAACGGTTGATTATGATAAGTATAATCTAAATATATTTTTAATTATTTAATTGATACTAATACTATATTCAATAATGACTAAGAAAACTATTCTTTGATTTCTAGGAGGAATTCACTATAAGAAAATGTTTCAATGTAATTTCCACAGGACAAGTTTTTAATAATAAAGAGTGTCAACAATATAACTTAAGGTTAGGTTAGATTAACCTAACCTTTAATAGTATATATTGTACGGTATAAAATAGCAAATGGGGGGTAATTGGGCTGCACTGCATTTTTTTTTGGAAGTCCATTTGTGGCTACGTAGCTTCAGAATTATCGGTTAATTTACAATGCTTGCTGAATTTTAACACTTGAGTTAAATAACTCACTGTTAGAAAAAAAACTGACCCTATTTTATGACATCACTCAAATTCTAGATTAGAAAATTGAAATTAATTTGTATATTGAATTGAATAACTGTGGTGTCCGTTTATTTTATGAATAATTTAAAAAAAATCATTCTTATTTTAGTATTTATATATTAAGTTGACGATTATGTTTTGTTTTTATTAAAAAATAATTTGTATGAACAGTTGTAGTGAATGGCTCATTGAATGTTTTCAAAAGGCAATATTTCGATTTAACGAGATGTATAATAGTGCATTGGTGGTGTGGAAATAGTGTAAGGTTTTAGAGGAGCAAGTATTGGTAGTATTTCAGGGTATTCCTTTACAAAGGTTCCTAGTAGAGTTCCTAGTAGAGTGTGGCTAGAAAACGTCAAAGCGGTTTCATTAGTTTTCAGCAAATTCTACGCTGTCCACTTTATACGTGTAGAGTGTGAGAAACCACCCCTAACTGCGCCACCCCTTTACCTGTGCATTCAAATTGACGAATCGATTGCCAAGTCACCGTTTCTCAATACCTATAATGGGATTATTTATTATTATTTTCATAGATGCATATATGCGGGCTTGTTCTTGGTGTACTTGGTAGTGAAAATGGTATTGTATGATGGGTGCTTTAGTCACGTCTCTTCAGTGGTTTTGCACCAAACGAGACACTTCAACAACCACTGGTGCAACACCATTATAACCACACAAATATCTAATATACTATTATTGTTTATATATTAAAACAATGATCTGAATCTAAAGAAGTGTCATGCGTATTGTTTTATATACTTGACACATACGCAGGCTCTAATATTATAGTCCATAAAATCCGACACTCAAGAGCAACAATCAAAAACATGATTTGTCTTATTCACAGTCCTCATATTTGTGAATGGTTTTATTTTTTATACCTTTTATTATTTAATATTAATTATTTTTCATGTCACACAAAGAAATTGTAATATATATGTATATATATAAATGTTTATATATATATATATAAATGTTTATATATATATATATATATATATATATATATAATATATATATATATATATATATATATATATATATATATATATATATATATATATATTTATATTTATATGTATATATGTAAAATTATATTTGTCCTTGAATATATCAAGCAACTTTTACTAGGGCATTTAACCATATTAAGTATAATATTGTTAGAAAGATCGACAAATGACCACCATCTTGAAATCAACTCTTTTTTTTATATATTATTAAAACTATTAATTTTAATAGTCTCAGTTCTTTCAAGTCTACCCTGTATAAGCTCATTCTATTATAATTAAAACATATGCTGCACTTTCTTTGGATTAAAAAATTTCTATATTTTAGATTATTATAGATATATAAATATATATATATATATATATATATATATATATATATATATATATATATATATATATATTTATATATCTATAATAATCTAAAATATCTATATAAATAATATAATTTTTTTTATTAATTATGTTTTCAAACAGAGAAGAGAAAAATATTTTTCACAATTAAAAGGTATTAGCAGTTTTATTGTGCGATATTATATTCATATTTTTATATCGGATTCCTTTGGTAAAATATTCACATTGATAAAATTATTTTTTATGTTTCCATTGAGGAATTTTCGCTAAAATTAGAATGGGGAAAATCTTTTTCGGAATAATATTTACTTTATTCAACTCCTCGTGGAGGGCTTCTTAATTTTTTTCTTCTCTGTAATTAAATTATCAACATTGTATAAATAAAATTTTCTGACAAAAATATAGTATTTGGAATATTTAAATTATATTTATAATTTTATGGTTGTTTTTTTAAGACCAATCGAATTATTTAATATTTTGTAATTGTTTTTGTTAATGTAGAGTCTATTCTTGATGGGAGTTATTCTATGGGTATTTCCCATACTTTTATCATTATAATAAGACGATGACATTATTATCAATTTTCACATTATATATTAAAAAAAGCATCTGTTACATTGTTGAAGTAAAACTGTACTTTATCTGCACAATTGATTACTTTGACAATGTACGAATAAATCGATAGAGTTATAAACCTTCCATCAAAAATTCAATTAAATTTGATGGTTACTGTAGGGTATATGAAAATTAATATGTATACTGCATTATACAAGAAAAAGCATCTCTAAGCTCTAAAAAAATCTAAAAAGGTTGTTTTTGAACCTCTGTGGGTGTTAAATTCAATTTTAAGCCGCCATATACTATTAAGATTATACAGGTGAAAAGAGGCTGCAGGTAAATGGAGGCTTTTCTTAAAGGTGATAACAGTTCAGGTGGTTGAAATTATATAATATTACATTTAACACGAATAAGTTATAAAAATTCATTGCATAATTGGAGTTGCATGGATATAGAGAATTATTTAAATTGTAGATCAGGTCGTGTGTAGAGAGACGAGATAAAGTTTTAATATATGTATGAGAGATGGATGCAGAAAGCAGAGTAAGTATTGTCGAAAGAAATGGGGTTGGAAAAGCCATCGGAATGTAATTCCGTATAGTTAGCATACAAATTTATAAGGGGTGGTTTAATGACATCACTTAATCCTGGAATAGTCGAGGAATAGGCTTTAATCCATCCTTGCTACGAATACAACCTACAAGATAAACGTCGACATTTGCTTTCTTCCCTGCAATTTATTTTTGGAGCAAACCCCACGCAAATTCTAAATGTCTGTCTTGACACCATTGAGGTTTATTAGAATTTGAGCATTCTGAAAGGGTACTAAATGGATTAATAGCCTTAAAAGAAATATTTCCAATTTGATGTCACAAGGAAGCTCTACAAGAAAATTCTATTTTTACGCAAATTATTATCAAAAATAAATTATATAAAATTTGTAATAAACAATAAAGCTTCAACAACATCAAAAATCAACGTTAAATATTTGTAGTTATTTTTAAAATTATTAAAAATTAAATTTCATACCCTTCAATGTCTGAATCATATAAATAAACAATTGAAAACAATTTTTTTTTAACTAACAAAATTTTAGTTAACTACACAGATTCACAAACTTGGGTTAGGTTATTAAAATGAATTAAATGTCCATGCCTAAATAGTCAATTAAAAATAATATACACAATATTATTAAAAACTAAAGTATATTTTTATATAACTTTCGATAAATAAATAGAGCCTCTAATTTAGGTTAGGTTTTTAAAATATATATTTTTTATTAATTTAAAGTCATTCACGTAATATTGTGAAATGTGCACATTTATAAAAAATGGTGTAGGTATAACAATAAATTATATAAAATTAAAGCTTACCGAAGCCATCACTTTGGAAATTGTTTTTTATTATAAAATAATATACGTAATATATTGTTTTGATACAATATGATTTGATGTCACAATATATTTATAGTATATTATATTGTTTATATATATATAAGTTTCTTACTTATTTTAATACAGAGAACAATCTATTGGTATTAAAAAAATGTATAAAGGGGTAAATTAAATAATTAAATAAAATTTAGAAATAAACAAATACTTAATAATATATGAATAAAATAAAAATATTCAAATACCTTCATATGTACATTTTTATTTATAATTTATGACACACACCACTAATTAACCTTAAATATATTTATAATTTCATTTTTTTCGGTTAGGTTAGTTTAAATATTTTGTGTAATTAATCATGAATTGTTTCTTTTCTAATACAACAGTTAATTAATTAGGTATATTATCGGATACTAAAGTGTTGTTGTTTTTACTGTTTCGTTATTTCTATGGTTAAGTATAGAAAGATCCTGTGTAGGCATTTCCTAGCAAAACACCTCAATAAATATACACTATTAGGACGATACTCATCCATCAAGGGATGCTTATGTTTCAACCCCTATTTGACCACGCCATCTCATTTCACCCCATTCTCTTTGGCTAATTCAATTCATCTAATACAACCCCAACCACTTGTTTCCGTATTCAATTTGCTCTTTCTTCAACAATATTTTTCTCGACTACTCTGATCATTCAAACTGTATACCATAAATCTTCGGTCCCTCGAGGGTTTTAAAAATAAAGAGGTTCCCCAGTGACACGTAATTACTCTTCGAACGACTTTCTTTATTTATTTTTTTATATCTCTCATCAATACATTAGAAGCATAAATGTAAATTAACAACAAAAATGTTGTGGGGGAATGCTGATTGGCAAATAAAATATTTACGATCGCCGGTCGTGCGGAAAATTCTTAACGAGGCACCTTTTTCCTCGAATTTAAAATTTACCCTTAATAGATTTGCAAAAGAAAACGGACTAACAAAGTGTCCCTTCTCATTGAAATATACATCAGAGAATGTTTCTTTTTTTTTCGCCACCCCCTCGCTTTTTTTATCGAAAAATCAACGATAACAAAGACCTCTGTGAAAATTGTGTGCAAAATGAATGATGAATGGTTTACGATATTTTTACAATTACTTAATTTTATTGATTTCAATACAAACATATTGTTAAGAAAATTAATGATTATAAATTCAAACGTGTCGTTAGCTTAAGAAATGGTTTCTTAGGCGTAGACGTCGTAGAAAATGGTGGTAGAATTGCTTTATTATTCTAGTTTTTTTTTGTAAATTAATTCCTTGACCAAGTCTAAGAAGAGGCATTAACTAACAAAAAATCAGACCAAAACTATAGTAAATCAACTCTATTTTCTTCTTAATGGTGTACTTTTAAAGCGATGAAGGCCTAAGAAACCCAAGCCCAGAAGTACTTCTGATGAATTAAAATTTGTTTTCAAATCAAAGCTGTGTTTATTATTAAAAAAATGAAAAGTTCATCCACGTTTGATTTTAAATTGTATGGCTTAAAAGCTTTTACCAAATGAACTTCTATACACGAACCACAACCGCAATACTATCATTAAAGTGGAGGTTTATAAAAACAAACAGCGTGATGGTTTTAATGGTAAATAAATGTATTCATGAAGTCCATTTCATATAAATTTTCAGATATTGAATTGAGATGTGGTGTGGTATTGTAGATTGATTTTGGTTGTAAAATGGCAATGGCCTCGTATTGAATACAAGATAAGGTCACGTATTACTTGCTCAATACTTTCCCAACCAAAAACATCCTGTGTTCCTTCGCCATTTATTGTATATTTTTGAGGTGATGCCGAAGAAAAAGTCACTTCGATCAGCTTTTTTCAAAGCCTTCTCTAGAATTCAATGAAAAGCTTCATTTGAAAATATTAAAAATTATAATATGCTCAAGTTCTGTATCACTATTGTATATTCTCAGTTACGTCCAGACAGCCGTCTTGTACACACGTATATTGAAGTGCTCCTTGCATGGTTAAGCAAATTCGAAAGTGTCAAGTACACAAGTGTCGCAACTACCAAACCGGTCTGCCGCCCTGCGACCTCTCCTGATAACGAGCTTGCCGCAACGCCGCCAAAATCCACTTCACCATTATTATCAGGTACCATCGCTCCTTATCATAGTAACATATACTCATTAGTTAACTCGTAAACGTAATGGCTCAAACGACGATCGATGGGTTTCTTTTACCAAAGAACCCGATCAAACGTCCAAGACCTACTACTCCTACTTCCATTCCAAAACAAAACCAATTTAAGTCGCTGGGGGAGGTAATTTTGTCATCCGATAAGGATGTCAAAAAACCTCCCCCGTTATATCTCAAATCTTCAGGGCACGGTGAAAACTTGACGATTGTCAAGAAATTCATCAATAAATTCCAACTACATTATAAACCAAACGGACAAGTCAGAGTCCAAACCAGCAATATCACTGATTTCAGAGCCCTTAAAGCGGGCCTGAAATCATTAAACAAGGAATTTTTCTCCTTTACGTTAGAATGTGACAGACCTAAAAAATCTGTCATACGAGGCCTGCCTCTGCTTCCTGTAGAGGAAATCAAGCAGGACCTTAGCGACAAAGGATTTAAAATAATAGACGTGTTCCTAATGAAAGGAAAAATGGCTCCATTACGAAGTCACCCCTATATTTAATAAATCTCAGCAATGAGACAAATATGAGTGACTTCAAAAACACTACTAATATCTGTCACTGTAGAGTGACAATTGAAAAATACTCTCTTGGGAGAAATTCTATCACGCAATGTTTCCGTTGTCAACAGTGGGGACACGCAGCATCCAACTGCAACAACGCATTCAAATGCGTGAAATGTGGCGGCGATCACCAGACTTCCACATGCATAAAGGATGCCACTTCCCCCGCAAGATGCTGCAATTGCGGAGGGGACCACACTGCAAATTACAAAGATTGCCCTGACAGACAGAAGCAGATCAAATTAAGATCTACCCCCAAGCTGCCAGCTGCGAGACCGGCCACCCAGCGTGCACCAGTGCCGCCCCCGAACATCGTCAACGGACGCTCCTGGTCCCAGGTTGCTCGTGGACCAATGGCCGCCCAGGTCATCTCCCCGTCCACATCTCATCACGTGACTGACCTGTCATGGGCACAGATTGCCCAAGGTCCCACCACCACATCTACTGCGAAGAACATTACCGCCCCAATCTCTAGCGCTGATATGCCGATAGGAGACCTGATGACTCTTGTATTGAAGGTTCAAGAGCTTCAGCGGAAGCTAAAGACATGTCAGACAAAGAATGAAAGGATATATCTCATCATGGAGCTCGCCGCATCGCTTGATAATGTCTAAGGTTAGTCACTGTTCTAATATTAAGATTGTTGCTTGGAATTCCCGGGGAATTTCAAATAAATTCGACGAAATGATTGACTTTATGTTAAGAGAAAGTGTTGACATTGCATTGATAAGTGAAACGTTTCTTAATACAAATATAATTCTGAGAAGACCAGGTTTTGTAATACATCGCAACGATCGAGTTTGCAAAACAGGCGGTGGTGTTTTAATCGTAATGAAAGACTCTATATGTCATTCGAAAGTTGTAATTCGTAAAACTAACTCAATTGAAGTAATAGCAATTAGTGTATCTATTAATAATAAAACTCACATTATTGCCTCGGTTTATAAGCCACCCAAAATAGAAATTTGTCAAGATGATATCCACAAAATTATGTCTCTCGGTAAGGATGTTATAATTGCTGGTGATCTTAATTGTAAAAACACTTTTTGGCACTGTATTCGCGGAAATAAGGATGGCCGTTTACTAAGAGAATATTGTGATAAAAAAGACTTTCGTATCCTTTTCCCCGAAAGTCCAACGCATTTCCCACCCAAAGGATATCCATCCATCCTTGATATTGCAGTGGTTAAGGGTTGTCCTTCTCTCACCGAAGTTGACGTAATACAGTCACTTTCCTCCGATCATCTCCCTATTGTATTTAACATCGGCGGAAATTACAAAATCACCCAAAAAACCTTCTTTAGTTATGAGACGGCTAATTGGAACGCTTACAAAACTCATATTAACAATAACGTTACACTTAAATTCGACACTAACAACACATTTCACGTTGACAATGCAATCACTACACTCACAGATTCTATTAAGAACGCCGCCGCCTTATATATTCCTGTTAAAACCATTAACAATACTTTTAAGAACAAACTTCCATCTGAAATTGTGGACCTAATTCATGTAAAAAATAGATTAATGAATCAGTGGCGAAAGAAAAGAAATTGTAAACTCAAATCTGTCATAAATGCGCTAATTTTAGAAATTAAACATAAAATTAAAATTCATAAAAATGAATCCTGGGAACAGAAGATAAGGTCTCTCAAAACGCAAAATAACTCACTTTGGCAGATGTGTAAGTCGATGACTAGAAAAACATCCTTTATCCCTCCGCTCAGGAGCGAAGACTGTAATAAAATTATTTACAAGGCTCAGGAGAAAGTTGATCTCATCGCTGAAACATTCGTTAAAGCACACACATTGACACATAATGACACTACAGATAGTCTCACAGAACAAGCAGTTACTAAGTCAATCAGGAATCTTCACAACTATTCTGAATGTGAGATTGACGAGGTAACTCTTTCTGAAATCTCTGATATTATTCAAAACTCAAAACATAAAAAATCACCAGGACACGACAACATTAACAACACTCTTATTAAACACTTACCACAAAAGGCTCTTGATTGTTTGGTTAAAATATTTAACTCGTGTCTTATTCTTGGATATTTTCCAGATAATTTGAAAGCAGCTAAAGTAGTCCCTATATTTAAACCTGGTAAAGACAAATCCCTTCCCAGTAGCTATCGTCCTATCAGTCTCCTCCCCTGCATGAGTAAAATCCTAGAGAAAGTCATATTAACCTGCCTGCGAAAAACTCTGGATTGCGTCATTCCTAATGAACAATTCGGATTTAGACCGGGCCATTGTACCACTTCACAACTAACAAGAATCTCACAGCATGTTAGAGGAAATTTTAATAATAAAAAAAGTACGGGAATGATTTTCCTGGACTTTGCCAAAGCTTTTGATGTAGTCTGGTTTGATGGTATCATTCACAAACTAATTAACACTCACACTCCACCATATCTCACCAAAGTTATTCAATCTTATCTTACTAACAGAAAATTCTCAGTAGATATTAACAATGTTAAATCTGTAAAGCATCCAATCCTTGCGGGAGTTCCGCAAGGAAGTATTATCGCTCCTTATCTTTTCAATCTCTTCATCCATGACATCCCTATTCCTCGTACTTGCTCCTTAGCTCTTTACGCGGATGACACCGCTATATTCACATCATCTTACAGATTAGACACAATTCGTAGACGCCTCCAAGCATCTGTAGACTTACTAACACAGTATTACTCTCGCTGGAAATTAAAACTCAACGAGAGTAAAACTGAAGCAATAATATTTACTAACAAAAGAAAGCGATCCCACATCCCCCCTCTTAGTATCAATAACGAACAAATTCCTTGGCTCAAAGAAGTCAAGTATTTGGGAGTTATCCTAGACTCAAAGTTGAACTGGTCCAAGCATGTAAAATATGCTGTGGACAAGAGCAACCTGGCTATTAACACCTTATATCCACTTATTAACAGGCGGTCAGCTGTCACCCAAGAATAAGCTACTTTTTATAAATCAATTATCAGACCGATTCTCTTGTATGGATGCCCAGCTTGGTCTACTGCGGCAAAAGTCATATTAATAAAAATTCAAATTGTCCAAAACAAGTGTCTTAAGATGGCCTTAGATCTTGAACCTGGCATATTTTTAAAAGAAGTCCACGAGGACATTAAGTTAAAAATGATCAAAGCAAATATCGCAGATTTGAGTAAAAACAT
>JAGTTH010000339.1:0-107333 GCA_022606485.1 Agraylea sexmaculata
GAATAGGTTACATGCCAGACAATATGACAGACAAAGCAAAGCCTGCCCCAGGTTATTAAATATCTGATAATATACTTTTCTATACTGAAAGAGAGATGATGAACATATTAAATTTTATTATAGGAATGTGTGTAGTCAAAATTGGAGGTCCTGTCTATAGAATTGGTGTTGGTGGGGGAGCAGCGTCTTCAGTTGCAGTTCAGGGAGACGGTAAGCGCAGTTCTGCTCTCGATTTTGGCGCTGTTCAAAGGGGAGATGCTGAAATGGGTAATCGTCTGAATAGGGTTGTTCGTGCTTGTTTAGAAGCATCTACAAACCCAATATTATGTAAGTGTCTTTTCGTGTATGGTATATCATTTATACATAATTTAATATATTTTTTTTATTTTAAAATGATCATGTTTCAGCCATACATGATCAAGGAGCAGGAGGTAATGGAAACGTATTGAAAGAGTTAGTTGAGCCTGAAGGTGCTTTAATTTTCACCAATGAATTTCAATTGGGCGATCCGACGATTAATGTGATGGAATTATGGGGTGCTGAGTATCAGGAAAGCAATGCTCTACTATGTCATCCTGATAAAAAAGAACTCTTACAAGGTAGTTCTTTTTAACATACTGTTGTTTAACTAATCTATTCAATTAGTATAATAAAATAAAATTTTGCCTATTAATCAGGTATTTGTGAGAGAGAACATTGTCCTGTTTCATTTGTCGGTGAAGTTACTGGAGATGGTCGTGTAAAATTAATTGAAGATTCCATGGAAAATATAAAAAAAATTAAAGATATATCATCTGAAAAACTACCCTTTGATTTAGATTTAGAAACAGTTTTAGGTATTGTTATTTCTTTTTGTGCAGTGTGTCAATTTTGACTAATTTTAATATTTATTAATTTAGGAAAGATGCCCCGTAAAGTTTTTCAACTTGAAAAGAAAAATACTATCTTGAAACCATTATCGTTTCCTGTTGAATCCATAAAAGTAGAAGAAGCTTTAAGTAGAGTGTTGAGATTATTATCAGTAGGTAGCAAGAGATATTTGACCAATAAGGTATTACTAAAATGAATTTAAATAATATAATTATAATGAATTGAAGTTAATCACAATATTCAAATAAGGTGGATAGATGTGTCACTGGCTTAATAGCTCAACAACAATGTATTGGTCCATTACACACTCCTCTCTCTGACTATGCCGTTATCGCATTGTCACATAACGAAACTGTCGGTGCTGCTACTTCCATTGGCACACAACCTTTAAAAGGTTTGATTGATCCAGAAATTGGTGCTAGAATGACAGTTGCTGAAGCTTTGACAAATTTGGTAATGCTCATTATTCCTTTTACATGTTTTTGCACTACATAAGATTCTTTTATTCATATAAGTTATTATTTTTTTAGTCTTTTGTAAAAATATCAGATATAAATGATATCAAGTGCTCAGGAAATTGGATGTGGAGTGGTAAAACTGGAGAGGATGGTAGAAATTTAGCACAAGCTTGTAAGGCGATGTGTTCAGTAATGTCACAATTAGGAATCGCTGTCGATGGAGGAAAAGATTCACTATCAATGACTGCAAGTGTAGATGGCAATAGAGGTTCATATTATTTAGATTTTTTTTTTAAATTTTGCTTACATATTATATTCATAAGTTGTTATTCTAATTTACAGTTAAATCTCCTGGTACACTTGTTGTTTCCACATATGCTCTGTGTCCGGATATTACAGCAAAGGTGCAAGCAGACTTCAAACAAGAAAACTCGTCCATTATTTGGGTGCCTATATGTCCAGGCAAATATCGGTAATAAATTGATTTTAATGTACACACCATACATATATAATATTCTTAAGGAAGCTGTTAACTTAATATTTGTAATTAGTCTCGGAGGATCTGCTATTGCTCAATGTTTCAAACAACAGGGTGATTCATGTCCTGACTTAGACAATGCTAGTATTTTAAAAGAAGTTTTTATTACGACTCAAGAACTATTGTCAGGTAAAAGCTATATAATGTTAAATTTCTCAAGTATATCATTACCAGTTAATTGTTTGTTTTTAGAAAATATGATATTATCAGGCCATGATATCAGCGATGGTGGTTTTATAACTTGCATTTTAGAAATGGCATTCGCTGGATTACACGGATTTGATATTAATTTGAATCTAATGGGCGTGAATTGTATTGAAGCATTATTTAATGAAGAGCTTGGCCTTATTTTTGAAATCGATAAGAAAAATGTAGCGTTCTGTGTTGAAAAATTTACTTCCAAAGGATTGACAGTGTATGAAATTGGAACAACAACAAGCTTTGGAATGGAAAGTCTTATAAAAATTGAATTCAATAATATTGTTGTTTTGAACAAGCCTCTCGATAGTTTGCTAGAAATGTGGGAAGAAACAAGTTACCGATTAGAATTACTCCAAGCAAATCCTCAATGTGTTAACGAAGAATGGGAAGGTATTAAATGAATAATTGGCTATATCTTCTACAGAAAATAAATGCTTTATTTACTCTAGGTATGAAAACTAGAAAGGGACCCAAATATGATATCAAGTTTTCAATCGACTCTACTTTATCCAAATTAGTCAGGAGTGTCAGGGTCGCAGTGATCAGAGAAGAAGGTAGAGATTTCATATTATTATACATAAATCATTATAATTGCTAATAATTATATTTTAGGTACAAATGGCGATAGAGAAATGATAGCGGCTCTTATGAAAGCAAACTTTGAAGTATTCGATGTAACAATGCATGATTTGGCACAGAACAATATAACATTAGATCAGTTCCAAGGCATTGTTTTTCCCGGAGGTTTCAGTTATGCAGGTAATCACGTAAATAATTATTTTTGAAAAACAGTGTTGATGTTTGTTAATATTTAGATACCCTGGGATCTGCCAAGGGGTGGGCTGCAAATATTTTGTTCAATAAAAAACTTCGAGACCAGTTTGACCATTTTGCATTCACGAGAAAAGATACATTTTCATTGGGAGTTTGTAATGGTTGTCAATTAATGGCTTTACTTGGATGGCTAGAAAGAAAGGAATTGAATTGCACAAATGAAACAACACCGCAAGTAATTCTCGATCACAATACATCTGGCAGGTAAGATCAACATATTAAATTTGTATTCATTCATTATTAAAAAAAAAATGATATTATTAATATAGGTTTGAGTGCCGATGGTCGTGTGTGAGTATAAACCAATCAATGTCATCGAGCTTGTGGTTCAAAGACATGGAATCTTCCAAGTTGGGGGTGTGGATTGCACACGGTGAAGGTCGGTTTACTTTCAGAGATCTAGCTGTGAAGGAAGCTATTAAAAATGGAGGTCAAATCTGCATGCAATATTTAGATGACAATGGCAATCCTACAACCACCTATCCTATGAATCCAAACGGAAGTGAAAGTAAGTTATACATTGTTAATTTAAAAATCATAAAACTCATTATTTTAAATATAAAATTATAGATGGCATAGCTGGTCTTTGCTCCAAAGATGGAAGACATTTAGCAATCATGCCTCACCCAGAACGCTGTACACTTAATTGGCAATGTCCATATCCAATGATAAAGACGGCAAATCCAAAAGAATCATCACCATGGCAACGAATATTCCAAAATGCATATGAATGGAGTTCTAAGCAAGTGCAATGATAAGTTCATTCTGTTTACATTTAGTTCATATAAATACTATTGAGAAAAAAACTATCAAACAGGTTTGTAAACAATTTAATAAAAACATTCACATTGGCAAAAACAATCGGCACACAAATAATGTATATCTAAATTAAATACATAAATCAAACATGTTTTAAATCAGGTGCATATCTATTATCATTAATATTTAGAGGTTCTCATTTATTATAAAGCTATTATCAATATGTATGAGGTAAAATCTCATGTTTGGCATATTTCCAGTGAATATATTGTTTCACTTTAATGGTAACTTTAATAATGTGTTTGAGAAATGTTCATGTTCGGTAATTGACCTCTCTTAAATTACACAATATATTTTTATTTTAAGTACTAATTAACACATTATTGTTTGTTGATATAATTTTTTTTTTTAATAAAAAATTATACTGATATGTGTTTTAAAATGCACTTTTACAGCACCAATTTTAGAGAAATGTATATTAATTATATAAATTAATAAAATACAATCCACAGCACCTAGTTTTATTTGTTTAGTAGCAATAATAATATTAAAGGCACTAAGAAGCTTGAGATTTTTTCTTTAGAATTTATTATTGAGTGATTTATATTATTAGAGTAACTTGTGCTCAACTCAGCTATCGATATTAAAGTGGACCTTCTAATAATATTTACAAATAAATTAAATAAGGCACGAATATCACATTATGATGAATACATTGAATAGAAAAGAAATGTATTTTATAACATTTATTGCGAGTGTTGATTTTATGTAATTTGTGGATATCAAATTAGCAGGTCCACCATATTTTAAAATTTTGTTTTATTATTAATTTGTTCATTATGTTATGTAGAAAATACTCTTTAAATGTAAAAAAAAGACAATTAAAATACTGAACAACTCTTACAAAACGCAACAAAATATGTAAATTTGTAAAATAAATCTTCTCATCACCTAAAAGGTGAACTAAATAAATGTATGTAATATCTTTTCACATTGTTGTTATGTTATTACACCCAACATGTTTAGAAAGAAAATTCAGGGTGTCTGCGGAGCACTTTTGACTAGACAAATTTAAAATGCTATTTAAATTATACCCATATCTTAAAAGTTGCTTTAAACTTTCAATAGTTTTTAAACACACTAAAATACAGCATCCTTTCTTCAAACCCTCTGATTGACTAGAACAAGTGCATACATTGTCATCATCGAGTTTTTCCATTATTTCTTTGAATGAATCTGAAATCGAATCAGAATCGGAGGTACTCATTTTCTTTGATTCATCATTTGATTGACAACATGATTTTTTAGGTTTTTCTCTGTTAGAGTTTTTGGCTGGCTTACAACAACAGTTATTGTTTTTATCCTCATCTCTTTCAGGAGGTTCAGTTTGAGAAATATTACTAGTTGATTCAATGGGCATGGGAGGTATATTTGTATTTTTAGGATCTTCAGAATTACAAGTAGATCCATTATTGCTGTGCGAACAATGACAACTGCCTGAACATTTGCAATTTTGTTCAGTACATATTTTATCATTGGAAGAAGTAATCGGCATATTAGTCACATCTCCACAACCTGATTGACATTGCATACCTAAAGGATCACATTTACAATCTATGCATTTACATATATCTGCATCGGCTGTTATGTCTTGCAGTATATTTCTTTTGGTGATATCTTTAAATATATTTTCAGTTTGCACAACATACATGTCAGAAGCCGGCTCATTATCAAACAGCAAGGTGTCTTCCAAATTCAACTCATTATTGAATAACACTGAACTGGCCGCATTGATTTCCAGATTTTCCATCCCGAAAACATTGGTATTATCAATAATGCTCTCCTTTCCGAAGATCTTACTCATTTCACTATCCTCATTTATCTTTGAATTGAATACATCATTTATTTCAGGGTCTTCGTTTGGATTAAACACCAAGTCATTGCTATTAGCGAATTATTGATGGGATAACTTGGAGTTAATATAGTCTCCGCTGACGTGTAGCCTGAAGTATCCATGGATTCAGAATTTCCACTACCAAGATCGATATAACTCTGCATATGTGTGGGAACAAACGTGGCCCCGGAAAATATGTTTAGCTGTTGTTGGTCACAGGTAGTGATGATAGGATCAGTGATTGTGGCAGGTAAGGCACTAGTATTTGTCCATGTAGAATTTACTTCTTCAAGGTCATTAGCCAAAGCCAGCTCGATGGCCTCGTTTGCACTATCACTCAATTTGGAGGAAAAGTTTTCTTCCATGTTGAATCTCTTAAGTTCATCACTAAATATATTCACTTCGTCAGACATAAAGTCAGTTTGTGAATTGTTGTTATGATTTAAAGATTCATTGGTGCTCAGTGGTTTAGGTGACATATTTTTCAAGTTATTGAATATGATTTCAAAATCGTCTTTCAATGCCTCCGCCAATGGATCAAGGTTTTCACTATTCGGTGTATAACTGCTTATCACATCAATTTTTTGACTATCAGTATCCAATTTTTCCTGTTGATAAAATATTTGTATTGATGAAATATTTCTATAGAAAAATAATACGTATGAAATTAAAAGGAATTGTAGCTTTGATACTTGCCTTTGAAATCTCTTTTTTAATTTCTGCCTTTGATTGATTGTTTGTATCTTTGAGATGTGTCTTCTGATGACTTTTCAAACTGTGGGGAGTAGTAAAAGCTCTTGAGCAATGAACCTCAATACATGAATATGGTCTTTCTCCAGTATGAGTGCGAGAATGTGTTTTTAAATGATGAGAAGCTGTGAATGCTTTACCGCATCCGTCCTCAACACACCTAAAATAAAAAAAAACATATATAAATTTAGTATGTAAGATTACAGTAATTTTTATTCAAATTTAATTACTTATAGGGTCTTTCTTGTGTGTGTGTTCGAATGTGTTTCTTTAAATCACTCAATGTTGTAAAATGTTTGCTGCACCCGATTTGATAGCAGTTGAAAGTGTCACCATTGTGAAGTCGTTGATGTGCTCTCAATCTGTAAAAGATTTGTGGTAAAACAACTCAAAATACATTATTTAAGTACTAAAGTTAACTAAAAAAAATATTTATATTTTATTTAAAATAATATTTATGGAGTTGTTGATTTATAATGTGTGAATGTTTATTTTATATTTGAAAAATTCATATAGTGGTAGTTTATTTTCCTTGTTGATATAATAAATAGCTTATTCACATTCTCTTTTTTTATAAATGGTTTCTATAGAGATTTGGCGAAAAGCCATATAACGTAGGCTAACCAACCATTGCCAAGACTGGTTTTAGTAAAAATATATTAAAACCATAATTACAAGATGGAAATGTGTTATATTAAATCCATTTAATTTGAACTGACCTGTAAAGTGTATTGAATGCCTTTTTACACTCATCAATTGTGCAAATAAAAGGTTTCACTTTAGTATGTACTCGAACATGAATTTTGAGACTGTAGGATGTGAGAAATGCTTTGGAGCATGTTTGTTCGGGGCATTTAAATCTATATTCTCCTGAAAATGTGTAGATTTTGGTAATCATTAAAACTATTTCATTTCAAATTTGTCGGCTCAATGTATAAATGCAAATTGTAATTGTCTTTGTTGTGAAGTTTGAATAGATAATTACCTTTATGTGTTTTCATATGCGTTCTCAGGTTTCCGAGGGTACTGTAGGTTCGTAAACAGTTTGCATATTCACAGTTGTATCTGTATAGTTGTTCCGAGTTTGATTGTTCTGGATCGGTTTGCGTTCTAATGATAATAGTCGGATGATTCGGTGATTGAGGCATCTCCGAGTCAGATACGGGAGGATTTATCGATAGCATAATTTCACCATCTTGCGATGGCATGGATAAAGATTTGCTGTAATGGAAATAATTATAATGTTTTTTATGAATGTACTACGGAATTCTTCGTGGACATATGTGTTCTATTTTTAACAAGTATATTTGTGTACATGTTGGTATATGGAATTGGGTTTTTAGGTATTTGGGTGATAATATTATGTTCTTAGATTTATATTTGAATGTTTAATATATGAATATGATCTGTTCTGTTGGTGAGCTTTGAGGTTATTTGTGATATTTTGCGCTCTGAATCAACAAACATGATTGTGGAATGAAATGATAATAATTGTGAAATACTAGGATAGTAGTGGAGTGTGGTGATGTGGGTGGTACCTGTGAGGCTGCTGAGGCATTGCAGGAGTTCCTCTCAGCGAGGTTTTCCACTGGCAATGCTGAAGATGTATGTTTCTTTCTTCTTCTAACTCCTCGTCTCACTCTGCGCCGCGTGACCTCAGTGATCGCCAATCAGCTGCTGTGTGATAACATTCACATTATCACCACATGTTTACTACTCCTCCCTCCACAACCACTCTTTTCTATAATACTTTTCGACATTTTTTTAAACAATTGTTAAAAATTAGTTATGTGAAAGTTTTTACGAACAATTCTTTTTATTATTTAAAACACTTTCTTAACATGATAAAATTATACACATAAAAATATTTTAATACATTCTTACAAAAAAAAAAACATACTTTAACGTTGTCTATATTTTCAAATCATTAATAATTTTAATGTAAAATGAAATAATTTGTCAATTTTATTTACACATTCTTCTTGAAAGTTCCGTTACGAGACAATTTTAAGGACGGCATTTTGTGTAAACCCACAATCAAATAAAATTTAAATATTTTAAGGGAAGTTTTTTTTTTAATTTTTAGTAATAATTTTAACAAGTTTGATATTCTCATGTTTCCTGTTTGCGTCAGGCGACCTCGCACAATTTGGATACGACTATTGTTGTAAACATTTCGGCGGGCCATGGCTCCAACTGTCTCCAACAAGGAATATAAATATGATAATTATTTTTGATTTGCGCTGCAATATCAAAAAAGCTGCCTATCAAAAAAAATCTTTTTTCATTTAAAGACACTGCCGTATTCAATATAATTATGTAATAAGAGTGCTGATAAGCTGATAGTATAGGTGCGTGTACGAATAGACTAGACTAGAGTTTGGTTGTATTGGCGTACACGCATACGCACCGCACGCACACTCATTACACTATTTTACTGAAATTAGATCAATAGAAATAATCTTGAAGTTATCGATATAAATTATTAAATATTCTTATTTTATGCATTAAGCTTATGGAATGAAAAAAATATTATATAAATAATTGTGCAAATTTTCGTAGATAGTCATCGTTAATATTACTTAAAAAAATAATTTGAATGATAGACTTTATATTAGTATCATGTGATCAATGAACTTTTATATATAGAAACGCCATGCAATATTGCATTATACATTCGAATATGCCCAGTCACGAATACACGCAATACATTTTGAATTAGCGAGGCGGTAGAAGCAGCGCCCCAAGCGGCTGATACACGAAACTCTTTGGTGCCTACATAGATATAAACATTAGATATCCCATTGCATATAATGAAGTCGTGTCAATTTCGTGAAGCCCGTATATTGTTGCACTCTTCTTTCCTATTCGATAAAGGCATAGGTGTGTCTCCCTCACTCAACACATTTATAGTGACCCCTGAGAGTGGTTGTGACAATATTTATAATTATTAAAACGCAATAATATTTTAAACATGTTAAAGAAGTACTCGGCGGTAAAAACTGAGCCTAGATCTATTTGAGTCCATATGACATGTAATAACAATGCATTTTCCCATTTTACTGTGAATTATAACTGAAGATATAAAGGCAGATGTTTATAGTATAATGTTTTCCAGGTAACTGATGTTTTTGGCCACTTGATCCACTTGAACTAAACACGTATTTAGACGCTCATGCGATATGTTTATATCTATGATTGTATATAAGCTCATTGCATGTGATAATTAAATATTATTTCCCCCTTCCCCAAAAACAAATATGTACTCGATTACACCACTGGTTTAATATAAGCAATAGACTGTAGTGTTTGTTGGCATTGCTTGTTTGTGTATTATAGTGAAAAGCACGACGAATATATGGATTGTAATAATACTAGTGTATGTTAAAAAGGTGTGTTATCCCTGATTGAGTGGTAGTTGTATAATATAATATGTATGAAGACGTGTATATCGCGCACGTCCCGTTAGGCGACACTTAACAAAACACTCGCTTCACCTTCCCAGCCGGCAGTTTGTTTGAAATATCTTTACAGGCAGTGCACAACTACTCCGTCTCTGCTCGACAAACAATCATCATACCTTCATTCACCTGATCCACGTGTGTACCTACAATAAATACAATGATATTATCTTGAGGACTTGTTTACGGTGAAACTATTTGCTGCTCCACTCTACACACAATACACTCCCCACAATAGACAAACTTTCAACCACCCGCACCCGCTGCTCGATCACCGACCATGAGGGTGAGTACATTATTAATAATATTCACAGATAATTAACTAGCCGATCTATTAAATTAGGACGACCACTTCAAATTACCGTTGCGCGGAACGGTTACCGTAAGTACGTTGGCGGGCAAATTTGAACGGTTTTATAAATGTACATATTTGTATAGTGAACTTTCTCAATAAATTGTGCAAGCTTCGATATCATCCGCTTGAAAGTCGATATCGAACGAATGAAAGCATTCGTGTTGAAATCAAATATTTCAATTTTTATTGGTTGATACGTTATCTCGCAATGTGAATCATATATATGGATATTTATCTTTATTAACTTGTTAGTAATGGTTCTCTTATTGCTTAGGAATTTGAACGCACACAAAAGCACTATCTGGGATGGGGGAATGGTTTATGAGCACAGTTATAAAGTGGTGTAGGTATATTGTAAAAATGTTAATGATTTTCGATTTGTGATTGTGCATTCGTACGTGGTTAAAGAGTCCATACAAGTGGAGATGGGTTAAACGACCGCTGTGTACAGTTATCCAGCTGTGCCCACCGACTACATGGAACCTCCTCTTCCACCTTGTCTCTCTCTCTTACATGCTCGGCATACATTCTAATATCACGGTTATTTGCTTCATGAGGCCCTATTCTCACTATTTAGCTATGCCTGACTTCCCAATACATCACCAATTAAGCTCGAGTCTAAATCGAAATTTGGAACTTTTCAACGAGCTATAATATATTAGCTACTTCCTTCGTTTCTGCAGATTACCCACTTGTTCCTGTTTGCCTTGGGGTTCATTATTTTACTTGATTCTTGTTATTATTCACTCCCGAATCCGTTACAGTGGTTAGTGTAACGGATTCGGGAGTGAAGACTCCCGGGTTCGATTCACGGCACCGGAGTCACTTGGTAGATCTAGCTTAGCAAACTAGATCTTAAGTACTCGTTGCTGTGTGGTGGCCTGGGAAACCATCTCTACTATATTCTCCCGTAAAGGCCAAGGTGGCCTGGCCAACCCCTTATAAAGGGACTCCCGCCAATAGGGAAGACGTCACGGCATTTTCTTTTATTCTCGTTTTTATTTTTCTTATAATACATTATTTTCCTTTAGGACTGCGGTATCGCCATGGCGTCTTGGGATAGCCTCCTGTAATGCTATTGCGATATTGCAGTCTGATATATATTTGTATCTTTCTTTTATATATTTTATTATAAATAAATAAACATTGTTGTATAAGAAAATCGACTCTTTAAAACTCGTAATAGTAATAGTATACAAATTATCATATTTTTATGTATAGCGCAATCCGTATTTTCCTCCCTTTTATGTCCAAGAACACATCGTCCGATGGTTGGGGTGAATCGAAACCACCGATATTAGAAGGCCAGACAAGCGGATGACAAATATAAATATGACAGACCGAGAGTGCAGTTTATTAGGGCTTTAACATTAGGTTGGGTTAAAGAGCAGGAGGGATAGTATCGGAAATACTATCCAGCAAGCAATATGTGGGTAAGAGAAGGCAGGGTAGACCTAGGCTAAGGTGGGCGGACGAGTTCTATAAGGTAGTTAGGAGTTTAGGAATTAATAACTGGAGGAGCAATAAGTGGAAGATGCTGGTGCGGGAAGCCTTGGTTCATCACTGAACTGAAGTGCTTGAGATGATGATGGCAGACCAAGAAAACAAGTTCAAGACAACACTGATTGTCTCAATCAGACTCATCTGCTTGGTTCGGCATATTCTTATTTATACATTCAGTTGTATAGCATTCTTATCGGCTTTAACGGATGAATAGGTGCAAAATCAGGGAAAAGGAAATTACACAGTTTTTGACTCAATCCTTGAGGTTATTTCTAAGACGATAGGCAACACTGGACAATAAATTTTAGTATTTTACAATTTTTGTATGAACCCTTATAAACCCCCATAAAGAAAACCGCAAATAATGTTTGGATAGAGGTACCTATCCAGAACGAATTGAATTCCTATAGAAATATTTAGTAAATCAATGTTCGGTTAAAAAACAATTTGGAAGTATTGAAACAGAATTCGTTCGTAAATCGATCACGCACTGTATTTTATGAATTAACTTTTTATTAATAAAAATGAGATATTGTTGTCCGGCAATCTAGCGTCTTGAACTAATTTTACACATTCCACATGGTCGAAAACAGTTGATATTAGATATAAAATTTATACATAAATCCATGTTTTTTATTGAAGATTTTTTATAAAACAGATTTACTTGTTGATTAAAATCAGCATTCCGGATATACGAAACGCATTTTTTTATATTTTCATACAAAGCTGCATATTAAGTAAAATTGTTTTGTAACAACTGATACTACTACTCATCTTTACGGGTAAGATTTGGTAGAACACGTACATAAGAATTATCATGATAACAACATAAAATAACTGTTCTCTATATACGTCGAATAACATATTAATCAACCTTCGACGTTATCAATGAATTATGACCCATGAATTATTTTGTTTAGAAATGTATATAAAAATGTTTCAGTGTGTCCCCACGTTTAATTAAAATGTAGCATACATTGAAAGAACAAACAGCGATGAAGGAAGCAACGTGACTTGGTTTAGCGGATGTTTTTATTATTTATATAAAATAAGCCATTGTGGTTAAAAGTTACAGTGTACGATTAGTAATAATATATTGAGGTTAGGCGTGGTTAGAATACCTTCAGCATCCTGTTCGGCGTCCTCTATGAAATTTTGAAACAAGAATACAAAGAATGAACGTGTCAAAGGCGATGCTTAAAATATCCAATGGGAATCCAGCTCTCCGTGATGATTCTCCGTCACCATCCTCAAATCGATGGAACGTGGAGCGATGGTTTACTTGGCTAACGGCCAAACTAGGAAAACTAAGCGAAAGTAAACACTCTTATTTTCTGTCATTTTCTAGAAATTAATATAGTCGCGTCATGACTACCAGAAAACAGACTCACGATGACGTATTTAATGACCTACAGTTGAATATCGCGTGGGGTTGTAAACACAATGAACAGGTGTTTTACTTTACTGGATAACTGATTAGTACTTTGGATCATACTTGAGCATCGTTTTAAAAGATATATGTATAGTACAGGAATTAGTATAACCATCGATTTTACGACCAATCCTGATCAAATATACATAAAAACAGCGTTATCGTCCACAATGTTTGAAGAAAAACCACTCATTAGTCATCACCAAACATCTTGGAAGAAATGTTGGTGTTGGATGGGGATATTTATCTTAATAAATTTATAATAAAATATAATATATATAGTCTTTTCAAGCAAGGAAGAGAATCGATTGAAGATTCCCCTGATCTGGCCAGGATCTAATACTGTTACTACTTCTTTAAAGTACATAAAAAAAAGTATAAGATGTCTATTAAAAGAAGCCCGTTTACATAAACAATGAGTATTTCCTTCAAATATACCCTGACGTGAATCTTTAAATAGTATCTCCTAAATATGCAATTCGATTAAATAATATAATATGAATATTTCTGCATTGTATGCGGATGTGAACTGACATTATCTATGAATCAAAATTCGGGACAGGAAACAATACAACACTTTATTGTAAAGTGTTTTTACGAATAAAAACGCTATGGTGTTAAACACCGTTGATTTGACGGTGAGCTTTGTGGTTTTAAATTATGCCTTGTATTTTTTATAATGAGGGAATAATTAAGACAAGAAATGTGATAATTACATTAAGCACCGATTCCAGTCAATTTCATCCGATGGGTGTGAAAAGTACAATTATTAAAACAATGGTTTGCGGTAATTTTGATTAAATTTTCCAACCGGCTACCATTAGCGCTGATGTGCGGGTATTTTTTCCCCCATAACGGTTTCCATACTCGATAATTATTTTAATATATTATAGCACTTGCAAAGAGAAATAAATCATCATTCATATTTTATATAAAGATATGTATACCACAAATGATGAAAAGGTCGTTGTTCCCCAAATATAATTATATCAAGATTGCTCATCGTTGGCAAAAGTTAAATATTAGCATTTCATAACGTGTCTTAAAATAGCTCGAAAATATCGTCATCAAAATTAACCATATGAATTTTAAAATCTCTAATAATAAATATGTATTCCGAACTTATAATATTTTTTAAACTATTATCTCACTTTAATAATTCGTTTATATAAATATACAGTATGTTTGTCCATTATACATATTTCTCTTGGGTTTTGAGTATTTACTTTTTTTACGTGAATATGCGTTCTTTAATTGATTAAAGAATATAAATAATTATAATCTCTATCTGTAATACTTAGCAACGGAGTATGTACTCATAATCTGATTTGATGATACTTTTGTCATGACTTGGCCCTAATTCAAGAACTCAATCATCACGTACATAATTCTATATTTGATGTGAGTATTTCATCAAGTAGTAAATTAAAATTATAATTAATATAAAAGCCTATATACTGTTTAAATTGTTATACCCACAAACATTCTGAAATCATATTTTCTGTATTGGCTATTTGTGAACTATGTACATATTTTAATAAAGTTAATTTAGGAAGGATTTCTTTACACAATTTTTGTGTATTAACCTTCTAACTTAATACTTTAAAGGCAATAGTAAAATATGAAATTCATAAAGGCTTGTTTTTAATAATGAATTCTTTAATATAATCACTGACTGAAAAGACTATTCCGTTATATGAATTTATCAATATTTAAATAGATAATTAATCATCTTCCTCACATAATCTGTAGTTTGGTGAAAAATCAAGGCTTTAGCGGGGCTCTAAAAATTCGATCATTCTGATTCATACTTGAAACTTAACCTTGAGGTTATACAATTTTTTCTCGTTCTACTTAGTTTTTAATAAATCCAATAAAAATATTAGAGCCATATAAATACCAAAAAATAAATAAGGCTTTTATATATTATTCACTGTGGATTTTCATTGAAAATTAATCAAAACATCAGTTTTCAAGTCTACAACTTGAAAAACAACCTCAAAGAAGAGAATGTCGGTCGAAGGTAACTCGATACTGAGCTTTTTTATTTTTATCCAAAAAGTTTGCTGGCAAAATGACGGATGTCAAAACTTTAATTTAATAATATAATGATGTATTGACTTTCTGTGGCATTTCCGTTCGATTGCGTACTTTTGATGGTGCTAAAAAGAGTAAAATGCACAATATTGTTGTTAATGTTTCCAAATCTATTTTGGAGAGATCTCACATTTATATTTTGGAAACCATCCAAATCGCGATACTTTATTCTGAAACATTGGAGCTTGAAAACATTCAAATGCACTTTTCACAATGCATCTGGGCATTTTTATAAAATAATTTACAAACCTCCGTTAGCAGTCAATACGTACAAAATAAATTAATCTGTATACTAAGGATACAACGTTAAATATTGTTGCGTTTAAAACTAAAATGATTTTGAAATAGGGTAATTTCGATTGATATTTTAATATAAAGGTCAAACAAAAATGAATATAAATATGACTTCATCATTCATCTATTTTGGTCAAGAACTCCAAACCGTCTTGATGATTTATTAACGACCTATAATATTTATAATTTGTACATTTTAAAACAAATATCCTATTATTCTCACAAATAAAATGACCTTAATAAATAATTTAAAATTTTAATTTCGCGATTTATATCTAAGCCGGTGTTTCTCATCCGTTCTCATTTGACATCCAGTTTTGATGGAGATTGCACAAACCATTTAATAATCGAGCTTTTACTATAATAATCAAACATTAATAAATATCGTATATTGATCATTGTACAAATATAAGCTAAATCACGTATTCGATTCAGATCATTTTATTTCAATGAACAGTACAACGTATACGAATAGAGGTCAATAGATTTAAATCGTGATTTAGTATTGCTTAGGTCACTGTCAAGCTATGGTTTCCGTTATAAAAAAGGACGTGAAAAATATACAAAAGGCATTTGAACTAGAAACTATATTTTTTATTTAATTTAATTGTGCCTGTCATACTATACGATTAAAAATTTAAACAAAGTATGTAAACGTGAAAAGTTATTGTTACCCTACAATTATTTAGAAATGCTGAGTTTCTCTTCTACATTATTGTCAACAAAAGACGCGATTTTATCTTATTTATGATGACGTATATGGAGATCTTCTTCTGAATTATTTCCCTAAACATGTACTATTTTACATTTCAAGTATGTATGTAATTTAAAATTAACGAACTTGTTTTATTTTATTTTCAGATCTCCAGACCAGAATCGATGCTCGTTGGAGCCATATGCACAATTTTCTTATCAGCATTAGTAAGAGCCGAGGCTCCATTATGTCAAGGAGGTCCTGGACTTAAAAACATTTGGGGTGATGCATTGACAGATTCACCAGATTGCATAGGCCCTAATGGATTACCTTACCCAAGGTTAGAGGAAAAGATAATTTATTAGTGATTGTGATTGAATTACTGACAAAGTTTACTTTTAGAGCTGCCATTGCACGCACATTTAGAGGGGCGTGGACTGGAAATTCAAGAACAGCCAGATCTGGTATGAAAACCATTGATCCAGCAATAACCCAAAGAGCACTCCTAGAAACCTACAGGCTAAACAACCAAGAAACAGACTTATCGAGTGCACCGCACAGAGTTGGTAAGAGATTTAAAATATACAATGTCGTAAAAACAAGCTCTTGATTACTAGAGATTAAGTTGTGATAAACTGATTTTATCAGTAGTTGTTTGCGCTTTGTTATTTGCGATTCAGATTGATTAAACAGGAGTGCTTGGCTATGTTAGGTAAAGATTCTACAAAATATAATATATTATGTACAATGTACTTTTCATGCAAACGAGTGTGTAAAACATTGTCAGTAGGAAACTAGGAAGTGGAACAGGTGAATGTATGGATGGAACAATTATGAATAACACTCGTGCCATTTCTAGGACACAAGACTTCAGTTAACTGTTTTCATTAAATTACAGCCCTCTGGTTTTGTCCTCTAACTACTGCCTCTTTGTTCTTATTGCAACATGCATCATTATATTGTATTACGTAATGGAAATGAGAAATTGACCTAGAAATAAAATACAATAATGTCGTGTCGCGTCATTTGTTTTTAAATTATCAATGGCTGATATGAATTTTCATTTCGACCCACATTGAATAATCCTTTGGAATGACTGCCGAATTCTTTCATTCGTGTTGCCGTTATGTCGCCATTAATATGCGACACATCATTACAACCTGATACAACCTCAAAAATATGTCTGCTCTTATAAATAAATATGTCGTCAAACAAGAATTACATAATTAGAAAATGACCACCTAATACCATTACTTCTATTTGGACAAGAGTATTAAAACAATGACATGTATTAAACAGTTATGTGTGTATATATCGTTTTAAAATCTTCAAGGTATACAATTTTGGAGAGACCACAAGGTTTATTAAAGGGAACAACTAATAAATAACTAATTTATAATGGGAGGCTTATTGTTAATTTTCCTACATTCAATATGTGTTTAATGACCATATTGTTTTGACTTTTAAATTTTAGATATAATCATGTACATTCACCATATGTATAAAGTAAAAAATGTTTTAATGTGGCACTAACCTTTTTTTCAGGGCGAGCTGTTTCCTCAACTGATGGAGTTCAATGTAATAATGGAGGTCCCTCAAGATTATGCAGAACTCGATATAACACCACCGCTCCCATGTATGGAGTGTCTTTGACATCTGGCCAACCGGTCACTATTGTACAAAAGTTTCCAGATTTGCTTCAACAAGTAGTATTTGAAGTGTGCGAGTAAGTTTTGAAATAAAAAATATTCAATATTCTTTCGCATTCTTCAACTATTGACATTTTGATTTTCTTAATTGCAGATCTTCCGAATGTGATGTTGTTCGAGGACAATGCACTCAGACATATGTACCTTATTTATTTTTGGTTATTCCGCTCGGTCCTGTGACTTTGACTGGACAAGATTATGTGTTAGTTGAATCCGGGTGTGTGTGCAAACCAAAATATACTTCAAAATACTCACCGGAAGCAAATTCTCTCTCAGCAATTCCATAAGATATTATTGTTTATGGGAATGTTCCCGGTTCAACTCGAATGGCAGCTTTCGCTATTTTGCCACACTTGATTGAATTCCAGAGAATGTCTAGCCATGATTTATCTATGCCATCTATGACTTAAAAATACATGACAGTGATGTTGCAGCATTTAATAACTTTAGGAATTTCTTATTGTTTACAAATTTTTTATACATGAAAAATTTAAACTCTTCATTGATATTCTTTTGTTTCTCACTTGATAGATTATTCCATCGAGGAAACAATTTAATTTTAAATTAATTGTAAATTATTTAAATAAATTTCTCCGTCCATGTGACTATTGAATCTCAAAGCCTATTCGTCTGTAAGGTATGATCAATAGTCAAAGCTCAATGTAATTTTATAATAATACATTAAATTGACATTGGATTGATATTATAATAAACGTTGAAATATAATGGTGTGGCTACAAATAAATATAATCAAACATTCCGAAAGCCACAAGCATTCCGATTTCAATACAAAAAATTGTAAATTATAAATTGTAATCTTATTTATTATGTTAATATTTATGATGTTTTATAAATTATAAAATAAACACTTGATATAATCAATATCTTTAAATTAAAATATGGAAGATCTGTGTAATTCTAATCAACACTAGAGTGTTGGCCTTAGAAGGCCGTATCTGACCTGAACAAACCCTGTGGTATTATTCGATAGGTAATATTTTATTAGCTAATCAATATGCAAAGAGTTATATATATAAACATAGTTTAAGATTATATTCATACTCCACTATGGTATGAATCAAGGACAAATTTCGGTGGCCCCATATGAATCCTCTTTTAATTGTTAATAAAATCTGACTCGTGTCTGTCTCCCTTGGTTCCTTCTCTACTTGGGCTTTCCCCGTCCAAGAGCTGAACCAGGGATGCATGACAAGTAAATAAATAAATAAAATAAAATATAAGAGGAAGGGAAAAATAGAATTTTCATTGAGTAGATTAAAAAATACTTAAAATGAAGCTTTGATCCACCAGTAACTGCTGGACTGGTGCTAATGATTATGTACAATCGACATTAATTGAAAAATAAATAAAATGATTTTAGATTTGAACTAATTGAGAATATATTAGAGAGTGGTAGGGTATCTCAAAAGAGTGTTTTTTTATTGATAATAAAAAAAATTGCTTAATTCCTAAAGTATTGAACAGACACAATACACACGCGACAGTCACTACTGAGTACTTCACAGAAACAGCTGATTCCAAGATGGCGGCCCAATGTCTATTTTAAAAGTACTATTAATATTTTTAATTATAAGTGTATAATAAATAGACATTTTAAAATGAGTGCTGTGTTTAGCGACATCTGTGTATTTTTACCTATACTATTTTGTACTATTGTTATTTAAATGCGCATATTTTAATAATGGAAAATCGCAATAATTAACTTTACCGCCCTTAATTTTAAATTGTTTGAATTATTTTCGAGTTGTCTTTGAATAATTAAAGAAAAAAAATTTAAATAGGTCAGTTTAATTGATTTATTGGGTAGTTGTAGACGATTGAATCAATTGTATGTACAGACTACAGCCACGAAATAAATGAATGACGTTTGTGACATGTGTATGCGTTGTAAATGGTGATGTGTTGGTGTAGGGCTGAGGCTGAACGAGTTGCGCCGTGTCAGTCGAGTGTGGAGATCGATACGGAGTGGACCTGCTGCTGGACAACACTGCATCATAGCGCCCCTCAGCCTGACTACTCAGTTGCGTCATCACCGAGACTCTTCTTCCTGTTCACCCAACCTGTGCTCGTTCACCTCCTGAAACCTGAAACTCTAGGATCCGAATAGAGCTTCGATTGACAGCTGAGGTGTGTGCCATATTTTGTTATTGTTATGACGTTAATTACAACGAAAATGTCACATTTAAACGTGTTCCCTAATTGAAATTATTCACCGTTGTGTATTTATTTTTGATAAATATTATCCAATTGTCAGTGCATTCTCAGACTGTGTCTCGTGTGTAATACGCACATGTCCGACTCGCCAAAAATAACTCGATCGTCTATTCAGACACTTTTTCAATTAACTTTATGTTATATACTTACTGTGCATCATTAAAAGCGTTAACAGAAATATCACCAAAGAAAGACACTTTAAATTATTTTATTTATAACCCCCTGCTGAAATTATTACACTTATTGATATTTATTAATTTTTATTGTAAAGGTTGTGTAATATTACGCATTATCATCACCGTGGAATAACCTCTATGCGACCTTATCAGTAATCTCTTGTTTATTTACATTAAAAAATTAAACTCGTTCTTATTTTGCATTGAATTCAATCGAAATTAATACCTTCAGTGTAGATTTGTATTTAAAAAAATCATAACGTGGCTCAAGTAATATATATATATATATATATATATATATATATATATATATATATATATATATATATATATATATATATATATATATATATATATATATATATAAATCGATATAATAATCTTGCTTTCTTATTGTATGGTTGATTATGTATGACAAGATTACATGTTAAAAAGTAAACAAAGTATGTAACCCATTAGCGTTATCAGTTGTCACCTACTAAATGCAGTTTTCCTCTGAATGTGTTTGTTGAAATGATAAATTTATTTATTTACGCCTCAAGGAGCTTTTTTTTGTTTACCTTACTTTACAATCCAGGAAATCGGAGTAAACCTGGATCAAGACGATCGATTGGGATTTGATTCCAAGACCACAGTATTTGTAACCTCGCTTCTTATCCCCTGAGCTATTACGCTAGTTATATATACATATATAAATGCAGAAATCATTAATATTACACAAAAAAGTTTACATTTGGCATTAATCAAGGCATGGTAAAAATGAAAAGTATAGGTAGATTTTAATCATATACAGTAAATACTCTCGTGATGAACAAAAATGTTGTAAAAAAATTCCTTGAAGATCGGTTTCTTCTCCAGAGTCATTGATTCATATTTGTGCAATCATTATTGTACAAAAAATCATAATATCAAAGGTATACTGCTAAAATTCACTAAGCCACATTTCATAGTTTTGAGATAATGGCGAATTAGTGAAAAAAAATCACTGTAACTAACTCAATATATGACTTGGGCATTTTAGAAGTATACCCTCGATATATGAGTGTTGGTTGCCTTCACGAGTAACATTTAATAACCCATGCAAAAATTGTCCCCCCATGAAAATCACTATAAATATTTTTCATTTTCATAAATACAGTATAATGTAGGTTTAATATTAACCTAAGCTAATCTTAAATTTTATATCGTCTGTTTCATTAAATAATTTTTTTAAATGAAAATTTTCTTATCACGCCTTCACTTTAATATTTAACGATAAAAATCAATCGTCAGCAGAAGGTTTAGGAGTTAAAGTTGATTTATTGTTTAATATATTTATAAAAATATAAATAATCTCACTAACAATGCATTCCTAATTAGACTCTTAATTAATGTTTAGTTGAATTTTATTTTAAATGTATTGTTTGCATGTACAAACTGGCATTACCATATGCATTGCTATTTAAAGATCTGGGTTAAGGTGATGGTTTTTTTTTCTCTGCTGTTGACATTGATAATATCAATCTTGATCGAATGACGTTAATTTATCATATTATCACCTCTCTGGGTAAACAGATATATAACTGTAGAGTTTGTTATCTGACCGACCTTATCTGAAGTGCATAATGTCATAGATTAGATGCTGATTATTTTATTTAAATATATTTTTAACAGGTATGGAGTGGGAAGCTCCATCCAAACAAGGACTGTATGATCCGCAGAACGAGCATGAAGCATGTGGCGTTGGTTTTGTGGTCGCCATCGATGGAAAGCGAAGTCATAAGGTAAATATTATTTGTTTAATTAGAAAATAGTTAATTATTGGTTTTATTCCCATGAATCCTTTCGTAGTTATCCCTAAACTTCTTGTTTCTCATGTTAATCATATCATTAGATAAGCCAAATTTAATTTTTCCTTATTATTCATTATCCAAACCAAGTCGATATCCATTTATTATAACCAGAACTAATCCATATTCGAGCTCTGCAACGATTGCCTCTATTACTTTATTATTTTATTTGAACTCTCTAATATTTACACCAAACATTATAATATTATATATCTATAGTTTTCATGAGTGCAAATTTAAAAAAATGTGATTTGGTTTTATTAATATTATTATGTTTTAAGATTAATATCCGAATATTCCAATATATAATAATACATTTTACCAACATGTGTAATAAAAATGTAAGCCGCGCAGTGCTCTACAATTGTGAGCAATTGAAAACTTGTTGTTTTTTTTTTCAAATAAAAGGTAACTATTCTCTTAAGTGGAATATGAATAAATTGGTTCTCTTTAACGTTATCAGTACAAAAAATAGTTTTCTAATATTTTTCATTTTGTTTTTGTCCTTTAAAATCACTGCTTTTGGGTAATTAATAAAATGATTCACATGAAGAAAACACTTTCATATAAAGAAGTTCACCCAGTTTCGTATGATTAAAAAAATATGCAAGAATAATCACAAAAATAGTAGAACTCTGCATTTTTTTCTATCACCCATTAATCATTTTCAGTGTCGGCATTTATTATTATGCAATTTATGTAACTAGTTTATTAATATGTATTATAAAGTGAATCTTTCAAGAACCACTTGAATGTAATAAATAACAATCATTGTCTCATAATTCATTTATGAGCAAATAAAGTCGAATGTAATCTATTGTCACAGCTGCATTGTGTTTTCAATATTTTCAATATCATAAATAATATTATTCAGATTTTTATTTTTTCTAATAAATACGTAGATATTAAAATATTGTTTGTGTATTTGTTTATTGTGATTTTTTAATATATATATATTTATTTTTAGATCGTAAGAGATGCGGAGGTTTTGGCTAGACGCATGGAGCATCGCGGTGCTTGTGCCTGTGATAATGACACAGGAGACGGCGCCGGTGTTCTTACTGCCATACCACACTCCTTCTACTCCGATGAACTCCGGGTTATTATTCTAATAATATATATAATTGTCTAGGGTGTGTGTATGTATGTGCGGGTCATTCAACCATCTATGTTACCAGATGGAAAAATAATATTTCATGTAATTATTTTACTACAATTAATACATATCTAAAAATTTCGAAACTGTGAATGTTTTTAATGTTAATATTATTAACTTCATTTAATTGTATTCGAACAAAGTGACACATGACAGACAGTGTTACCAAATTGTATAAATGGTACAATTTAATTATTTAATCATAATTAATACATATCTAAAATCTCGAAACGGATATTTCCATGATAATATTCACTTAATTTCAAAATAATATTAGAGATATTTAATAATGAATTATAAATGACATTTCTTAAAAAACAGAATTAATCGGGAGACTCCTTTTTTAAATATTGTGATGAGTGTTGTCATCATATGGTAGCCGTATTATTTTTTTATTTAAGATTTACTTTCTTCTGAATGAAAAAAGAAACAACTTATTACCGTCCTATTGAAAAACTTTTAAAAAAAAATTGAACATTTCAATTAGAATGACCCTAGTATAAATATATTTATCTATTTCAACAATACCGTACCAATCTTCCCCAAATATCATTAAATGTAGAAACTATCGATGTATGTAAAAAAACTTATCCAATAGAAAGTAAAACAGCCCTCACATGATGTATAATTCGATATAACCTATTGAATAGGATTTTCAAAAACCAAATATTACATTTTATTGATAACTGGTACTGGAAAGGAGGAAGGAAGAAGGATATCTTTAAATGGGTGGAACATAGATATAAACATTAGATAGCCCATTGCATATAAATAATTTGTGCAATTTTGTTTATTCCGTGTATTGTTGCACTCTTCTCTCCTATTCGATAAAGGCATAAGTGTGTCTCCCTCACCCGATACATTTCTAGTGACCCCTGAGAGTGGTTGTCACAATATTTATAATTATTAAAACGCAATAATATTTTAAACATCTTAAAGAAGTAGTCTTTTGTAAAAACTTCACCTAGATGTATTTGAGTGTATGTTTGAGTCCATATGACATGTAGTAACAATGCATTTACCCATTTTACTGTGAAATATAACTGAAGATATGAAGAGATGTTTACAGTATAATGTTTGCCAGGTAAATCATGTTTATGGCCATTTGATCCACTTGAACTAAAATCGTATTTAGCCACTCATGCGATATCTTATGTTTGTATCCATGGGGTGGAATAAATGTTGCAATTAATAATTAATTTACTTTGTTCTTTTTAGTTATTAAAAAATACCATAATAATAGCTCAAGGGACACATCGAATCTTGCCATAAACAATGGGACTTATAATAATTTCCAATAGGGTGTATCGATTCGGGTTTACTTTGGTTTCCTAGATTGTAAGATTAATACCGAGCTGTACAAACTGTCGGTGACACGTGTAATTTAATATTTTTACATTTTCGAAATCTGTTTAAATGACTTGTTTTTCTCACGTTTCAAGTTTCATATTTTTTTCGAGAACGATAAATTTTCAAGTTTCACAAATTGCATCAGGCGTGTAGAAAGTCGTTAAAACACGAACAAAGGGACAGTCAAAATACGAGGTTGTGGTCATCAGACCAAATTAACCAGTTTCTTTACATGTTCAGTCGCATTATTTATATCTATATGCTTACAAAGAAGGTCAACTGGTGCATCACTTACTCTTATATAATGGTAGGTTAATTGTTATATTCATACTAGTATATGGAAGTGTACAAGTGAACCTCAATTTGTGTCCCAACTCCTCTCTGTTATTATGGCCTTTTCACATTTTGCAAATTGGTAGACGCACCCTTATTTGCACTGCTCTATAATGTACTTGTTATTATGTATCACAAAAACAAACAAACAAGTCATCCATCAAGCACAAATATCCTTGACCGCCAATTGAATAATTTCTCCTACCACATCCCATCGTCAAATTATTATTATATGCATACTTTATTTTACAACCAGGCAATTGACTGCTAAATTGTCTGCTCTATTATCCCGATTGCGCAACGGCACGAACAAGTTTGATTGATTTTTTTTCAAATAAAGATATATTTTTATTTCTCCCTGTGGAATTTTTACTGGGATTTTAAATACATATTTTGTGGGTTTGCATAGTTAAATTGTAGTTTAGCATTACCGCCGATAAGAATGCCAGACAACTACATGTATAAATATCAATATGGCGGACCAAACTGTCTTTCTGAATGAGAATATTAATCTGGTTGGTCCATCATCTTGATATTTATCATCCACTTGTCCGGACTTCTAATATCGGTGGTGTAGAATTTGGTTACTGAAATACCGAATTTTAGATATGATTTTGTATATCACTTCTTAATTTGTCGGTAACCGATATAACGAGTCTGTCAGACTAGCAATTCAGGGAATCAGAGTAAACCTGGATAGAGACTATCGATCGGGATTTTATTAATATTAGTACCCACGACTTCCAAGTCGTAATTGCCGATAATAAACAAAATACTTTTACCAAATAATAAATAAATAAAATACCAAAGCTAGAATTATTAAACCCAATAGAAATGTCACTAAGATCATTTAAAAATTAAACTCAGCTTCGTGGTTTACGTAACGCTACTACATGACGTCAAACAAACGAAGTTATTGTTGGCTGCATTTTGCATACATTAGACTAAAAATGGATCAGGCATAATAATCACTTAAATAATGTGTGGGGTTGGTAAAGAATATTTGTGACGTTCTTCGACACGTAAAATTATGTGAAAACATTACAAACACTATTATTCATGGTTTATTGGTATAAACATATTGTTTGATTGCCAATATTGATGTTTATAAATGTTAATTGATCGTGACCTGGCCAAGTGCATGTTTCTTATGTCGTTCTATTCGTGCCGTATATATTCATAAATCATCTTATTAGGGTCGATATCGTTTACTACGTAATATCTTCTATTAAACCACACATACATATAGCAGGGCGTGTCTATTCAATTAATGTATAAAATCAACTAATACATTTTGCGTGATAAATTTAGCTTCAGCTGAGAAAACAATTCTTTGACATGCGAACTTAACAATACAAGTGATAAAAGAAATAATATAATCCAATATGCTTTAATGCATATGATTAGATGAAATGAAGGTGGTATATTTATTATTAAAACATTCCTATGAAAATATGCAATGTTTATTATTTTTATTTACAGTTAGGCTTATTAGAAATTTGTATTTTGTGCTCATCAATGCATTTTACCTTGAACGTGAGAGTGTTTATAAATTTATATTAAACAATCACGCATTTTATTCGTGTTCATAATGTTATTATTTCAGGCTTTATAATAAATTTTATTAGAAGAAAAGCCATGTTGATATCTTATCTGGTATTTAGCACATTGCAGTGCAATGGAGAGTTCGTTTTCATAATTACTATAGTTCAATGTTCTCATTTAAATTGTTGGTTTGTTAAATCGTACCAGTGTGTTTTTAAGATATACGTAGGTTGACTTATATTTTATTAAAACTGCACTCATACTAGAATCTTTTACTTCGATAACTAGTTTAATAATCATAAAAAATAAGCGGTTATCAAAGGCTGTTAGACGAGAAGTGACATTCCAAGAATCACGATCACAGTACGTGCATTTTTTTTTACTTTTTTTACTACCCACCAATTTGATTATCTGATCGCCGGCATTTTGTTTTGGGAAAATTCCATCAAGCGAACTCTCTATCGTAAACAAACCACACGGAGAACAAAACATCAGAATTGATCCTGATAAATCAGAGATAAGTCCAATGGATTTGTGGATAACTCAAAAAATATAATCGAAGAACACGTGCTTTATAAATAAGTGACGACTGCATTAAAAAAATATCTATTAATTACGTAATGAGTGTTGTTTATTGTGTTATCAACAAAAATATTGTATGTCGTAAAATGGCATGTAATTGTATCTCGTCGATAATGAATACTCGTCTGGGTTGAAAGAAAATATTGACTATCGATAATCCATTTTAGTGGGTTTATATTAGTTTTCCCCTTAAATTAGTACATATAAATATTGTACTTTTTCTACTAATACTGTGTCAGTATCAAGAACAATATTAATAAAAGTCCAATCTCGACCCAAATTTACTCTGATTTCCTTGATTGTAAAATCTATACTGGGGCGATTATTAAGTCAAGTGGATTCTCTCTTTTAGTCACTCCAAGTAACTTGAAAAAAACAAATTGAATATCAACAGTTTAATTTGCAAACGTGTTAACTCCACTTGAAAAAAAATTACTCGTTGTACGAAACGCCACAAATATTAAAAAGAAAACGTTAATAATTCTTTGTAGATGTTATATTTATGGGATACTGAAATATTTCTGTTGCTGCTCCACAATTTAATTAATTGGAGTTATCAAGTTTGCGAATTTTGCTGTGGATATGTAGTGTTTTATTTGAATTATCTGAAATTTTTGGAGAAATAAGAATGTTAAATGTGGCCAAATTCTGGGCGGATGGATCAAATATATTAATATTATAATGAATGATAGATTTTTCTGTTAATATTATAATGTACGAGAATTTAAATAGAATGAATGATACAATTTAGTAAAAAAATAACCCGTGCAGTGTCCAGTGCCCCAAGGCACTTCACTGCACCCACTTATCCGAGTTCTGGTTAAAATCTCCTTGAAGCCTATACACATATTAGAGTCAGTTTCTTCAAGTCGTGTTAAATCGCATGCTACGTGGCAAGTGATTGTACGAATCTCGTGTCATATATAAATATTCCGTTTCTTCAGCGCCTATCAAAGCTATAACCGAGCGGTTCCGATGTGTGTATCCGAAGCATTCAAGAGAACTTGCGAAGCGATGCGTTCTGGAACTGGAATGGAAGGGATAGCATGAGATTTAGATATAACACACGGATATCGGCAAGCTGGATTTTGACAGCTGGTGGCTCGAGCTAAATCTTGAAGAAACGCATTTGGCGCGTAAATCGCCGAGTGACACGAGCTCGAGATTTATCACCACTTGAATAACCCGGGCCTTAAATATGTACATGCATAATTAGTTTTGTAAATTCGATTTAAGATTTGCCTTTTGTTATTATGATGAAGAGCTTTCCGGGTACACACAATCAATTACCCGACAGTAGCAGCAGGTTATCGTAATATTTTCTACAGTCGGCATATAATTATAAAATACATATAGTATTTATAAATGTACTCCTTGACCCAGTGGCTTATACATGTATATTTTATTATGAATGGGCACTAGTGTTATCGTGTACGCATTGGTGTTTTGAAATGTGGCCATGTTTATCGGTGTCAACGATTTTCACTGCCACATGCATTTATACTCTTATGCAATATTAATCACGAACTTTGATATATTGTAACTAAATCGGGATCACATTTAATTAATTCATTACAATATTCGAGTATATACAGAATATATTTGTAGTCACATTTTTTGTATAACAATTACCCATAGCTTCCATAAAAATAGAAGTTTACGTTGTTTAATATTTATTCATATAATCTTGTGTATACATACGTTATATTTAATACACAAAATTTTCAGTCAAATATTTTGGTTTGGTACAAATTTCACATTTGGAACAAAAATTGAAAACTATACATACTATATGGATATTTTTTTTTATTTGAATATCAATATGCTCAATTTTAAACTGTGAGCATGACGATTTAAAAATTGTCGGAAATCAATTCCGACTAGGTAGAACGGGTAATACTCAATTGTTTATTAAAATATATTCGTTCGAATTCAATATAATAGTGTGTGCGTGTGGTGCGTATGCGTGTACATCAATACTGCCAAGCGTTAGTCTATTCGTACACGCACCAATGCTATCAGCTTTACTATGAGTCACTAACACACTATTATATTGAATATTGCCGAATAAGTCTATTTTTTTAGACAAATTTAATTCGATGTATAATTTAATATTGTAGCTTTAATAAAAAAAAGCTTGAGCGCTTTTGACTACCTATTATATTTACTTCATTTAGGTAAGCTTTCGTATTAAATAATAATTCTTTCGATTGCTCAATTGCCAGTTAATATGATTGATTATATATATTTTTAATTGTGATTTTGAAATAGTTGTTTGTCAGTAGATAGGTACCATTTTTACCGTTTCACCATAAGAAAACGACCTGACCTCGGAATGTCACATGTGGATCTTGTGCAAGAATATTAAATATTTTTTATCTGTTATCGTAGAATTAAGTACTATATTTTTTTCGAATTGCAGCCATCCTTTTAAGAATTGCATAGCATCGATTATTGTGTTTATAAATGACCATTTCCTTATCGCAAACGTTAATTTATGCGTTATCTGTGTTTCGGTTCGATTGTAATATATGTACATATAACAAATAGGTTTTTTGCGCATTATCTTCAGAACCGTATATTTTCATTCTTATTCCGGATCTAACGAGGTGTGTTATATTCGCATTATAGTGTAATGTATTTTTAGCTCTAATATTTGTATGAAAACGGAAACCAAAGGATGTTTTGTCTGGGTAACGGATCGATACAAAACGAGAGCGTTTTCAGTGAACTTTGCCATTTGCCCAGATTCCCAATGTCACCCTGAGCGACCTTTACCAAAAATCTATGAAATTTGAGATATTTAATATATAATTATGAAATTGATATATTTAAAAAAAAATTATTGTTATAAAATATATTTTTTCGAAAATAAAATCACAGTGCATAATAACAGCCTTTATCAGATAACAGCTGTACATTTGAAAGATATTGCATTATTCATATTGATTTAGTAGATTTAATTTAATCTGTATTATCAAGTTATAATGCTATGTACAGACACTCGCGAATGCAGTGAATACAACATGTTTTTTATTGAACTTAAAATAATTAAATATAAGGAATGGTACATTAAATTAATGTAACACAACCACGGATAGTTAAATTTTTAATTATTATTTTCAAAAGTTTGAGAATCTTGCGTTTTTACTTATTAGGTGATTGATCGCCTTATTTGAATTTGTATTATTATATGCATACGTCATAGGATTCATGAAACAACAATAGTACGTAAACAACAACCTCAAACGGCACACACAGTCAGCAAGTTGAGACATTATGACACCATAATGTTTACAATTAGTTGTTGTTGATGCAAATACGGTCAGCGAGGTGTTACGCCAACAATATGTTGTCATACTTGTTATTGTTATTCTATAATTATATCATATATTTACTCATTATAATAACCGAAAATTCACAAAATGTCATAATAAATAAAAAAATTGTATACGAAAAAATCTTAGGCCCCTTTTAGTATATTTTTTAATGATTGTATTGGAATTACATATTAGCATTTAATTTATTTGAAGTTCAATCAAAGACAGGTTGTATAGACGAATACCGAGAGTGTGGATAACACATTCGTCAATATTTTCCTTGAGTCGTCGAGTGTGTGGTGAATTTTTACTGAATGAAATAAAATGTTTCGAATACGGATCATCGGATTCGCGTAGTGCGTAATATTGCGAGTATTAATATTATTTAACAATATTAAATTGATTCTCGCAACATTCGCACGAATGTATTCGCTTGAGCGTGTGGATGCACCATTAGATTTAAGTTTTTTTTGTCAAACCGTGTTTGTAAGAATGGTTATTGATTGTTTATAAGATTAATATAGTCGTTGGATTGTATTTGAAGATGTGCAGATCTCAATAATAGAGTACCGATAGATTAGTTCATTGTCGAGAACCAAGTACATCGGCCTAACACGGTCACTTCCGAATGTTGCACTGTCGACACGGATGTTTGGCTTCTTTCCAAACATTTTCACGTGTCTACTATAGATTTGATAATCCTGCTACGTCGCCACTCGTGATACACTGCTATTATTTGTAAGATAGACACATTGTTAAATTAGCAATCCTTTTTTGCAGGAAGAATCAGCACATAGACTTGCCGGCCTTTGGCAAATATGCTACTGGAATATTCTACCTGGATAAGTCTCACCACCAGGAGTCTGAGGAGAAATTCCGCATCTTGGCCGAGAGCCTTGACTTGAAAGTTTTATGTTGGAGGACTGTCCCAACCAACAATGCTTCTATTGGTAGGTTTTTACTTGAATATTTATATCTTAAAAAAAATATATATTCAAACAGATTTTGTATCAAAATTGACAATATTCTAATAGTAACCGAGTAAAACACATTTACATGTTTTGAAGCCCACCTATGAAGGTACACTACTGCATGTTAATTACATTTAATCACACCTTGTTAGAAATGATCAATACATTTAGGATTCATTACCATGTACATATTTTTCAATACATAAATAAGGGCAATTGGTAGCTATTCATCAACTGTATGGTACTATTAAAAAAATCCTATTTGTGTTGATTATTAAATCAGATTTGGTGCACAGTAATATTGTTAGAAATTTACGGACATAATAAACCCTCCAGTATTTAAGGTAATGCAAATACATATTATTATGTATATACTGAAAACAACATGAGAAAAATTGTACGAGTCCCGAAATTGGATAGGATTAACACGTCCAGGTTATGGTGTATCATATTTTCATATTTTTACATATTCATATTTCACACATACACTGATCTTGTAAGGAAATATGAAAGGTTTGTAAAACCATCTAAATAGGTTGTTTTCGGTGATATTTTCAGGTCAAGTGGCTCGTAATTCGGAGCCATTTATGCGTCAAGTGTTCGTCACCGGAATCAACCAAAATGAAGAAGATCTGACGAGACAGGTAAGAAAGTTGAAGAGTGAGCGTGACTCTTGAGTTTGAGATGATATAATATTGTAATACATATGTGACAAAAGCCAGTGGTAAGTGAAATGAAGTATGATGATTTTTGCCTGTTTTTTGTGTGAAAATTTTTACAGCAATTGAAAATCAAAGAGATTGACCACATAAGAAGATGCTGGTGATAGTTATGTCTTCATACAAATTGCAGTGTTTAAGTGGGAGTTTAATTTTGTTTTTCAGGTTTTTGTACTCCGCAAAAGAGCTACTCATGAAATCACCATTCCTGGAGCTAGATTCTACATTTGCAGTCTTTCACTGAAGACTGTTGTGTATAAAGGTCTGCTGACATCTGATCAACTATGGGTAATTCTATATACAAATAAAAAAAAAATTTCCTTCGTATATATTAAAATCATGATGTTTTTATAGATGTACTTCAAAGATCTTAGTAATCCAGAATATGATACCTATTTGGCTTTAGTACACACACGTTTCTCTACTAATACTTTCCCAAGCTGGGAACGTGCACATCCTTTGAGGTGATGATATACATATTTGAATTTGATTTTGTAACATCAATTTAAATTTATCAATAAATAATTTAATTTTGTAGAGTATTAGCTCACAATGGAGAAATCAACACACTACGTGGTAATGTTAATTTGATGAAAGCTCGTGAAGGTGTAATGCAAAGTGAACTTTTTGGAGAAGGTAATAATATTAATTTATATTTTTTGTTAAGTAATATAAATATTCAAACCTTTTTTATTATCCAAAACAGACCTCAAGAAGTTGTACCCTGTGGTAGAGCCTAATTTGTCAGATTCAGGATCGGCCGATTGTGTTCTTGAATTTTTGGTTCGTGCTGGTGGTCGACCACTTCCTGAAGCTGTTATGACTATGGTTCCAGAAGCATGGCAAAATGACCAAACCATGCCAGCAAGTAAACGCGACTTCTATAATTGGGCTGCTTGTGCGATGGAGCCTTGGGATGGACCAGCTCTCATATCTTTCACCGATGGAAGATATATCGGTAAATATATTATAATTTTTATTTAACTTTCATACGTATTCATCAGGGGTGTAAAATATGTATTATAAAAAAATTTCAGGCGCAATTCTTGATCGCAATGGTTTGAGACCATCTCGGTTCTATATCACTACAGATAATGTATTAGTGATGGCTTCTGAAGTCGGTGTTTACGATGTTGATCCAGCAAATGTTATTCTTAAGGTAATTTATATCAAATTTTTTCTAATTCTATCCAGTGTATAAAAATCTTTTTTTTTTACAGAGTCGTTTAAAACCAGGTAGGATGTTGTTAGTTGACACCGAAGATAAGAAGATGATTCAAGACGTTGAACTTAAATTGCATATATCAAATAGCCGACCTCATTCTCAATGGCTGAAAGAACAGGTGAGAAATAATACATTACACATATTGATTTCTAAATACATATTTATCATTCACTATTTATACTAACTTTATTCTCAATGTACTCTTTCTGATGATTTATTATCAGAGAAATATTGATAGTCATTTTTAAATGTGAATGTGTAAGATAGACTAATGACAAAGATTAAATACTGATTTATTTTTCAATTTTCATTTATGCTGAACCCAATAAAAGATGGTGAGTTATATATTATAACACACAGATCACTTTTATTTTCCGGCCTTTATGAAGTAAAAGAAGGCATGTATACATCCACATAGTACATTATTATAAATTTGATATTTGTAAGTAAGGTGCATACTGAATCGAAGTACAAAAAATATTCATATTTGTGATTATGTATTTAAAATGTCAATTTTAAATAAAAAATCTTAAATTAATCATTAATTGAGATCAATGAACTCTATTCATCATCTGAGATACAATTTGCCTTCTTTGACTTATTTTTCAGGTAGTACATAGTTATGTATACATATATCATTTATGTATTTATTTAAAAAAAAAATTTTTGTTCATTTCAAGCTGAAAGCATGTTTTATTCCATAGAAATCATTTCACAAATTTGTTAAAAATGTTCATATTTTATTGCATAACTGTTTATTGAATATTTATTTTTTACGATTATCTGCTTCATTTACTTATTGTAAAAGTAATTGTTGTTTTTTGCTTACCTTTGTTATGCTTTTTTCTCATAGTAGATATTTTGTAGTTTTATGCATTTTATTCCATTTATTGCATGAAATAATAATTTCACAGATCACAATGGAAGATCTACGCAAAGATCACGTTGCTTCAGCAAATGGAACTATTGCAAATGGCAATGGTATAAATGGATATATCGCTGGACGTGGTCTAGCCGATGAAAGACTCCAACTTTATGGTTACAGTATTGAAACAATCAACATGTTGCTCATACCAATGATACAAAACAAGTATGTTGTATTTTTTTATATAACTTTGTTCAGTGTGTATTTTATAAATTTTTCATTTGCAGAAAGGAAGCTTTAGGCAGTATGGGTAACGATGCTCCTTTGGCTTGTCTATCTACTTTTCAACCTTTGCCGTATGATTATTTCAAACAACTTTTCGCCCAAGTTACAAACCCTCCAATCGACCCTTTCAGGTAAATAATATTGTCAATACCAACAAACATTATATTTTTAATGTATAAATATTTTTTTAATCTGTTTTAGAGAAAAAATTGTGATGTCCCTTTTGTGTCCTATTGGACCTGTTGGCAATCTTCTTCAACCATCATCCAAATTTGTACATAGAATATTCCTTCCACAGCCTATTCTCTCAATTTCTGATCTCGATGTTCTCAAACAAACAAAGCATCGAGGATGGAAGGTATTTTTTTATGATTTCATCAAAATTTTGAATCGGCTTTTGTAACTTTTAAAATATGTATTTACAGACTTGTGTTCTTGATGGAACTTTTGATTGGACTCATGGTCCAAGTGGGTTAGATCATGCACTGTCCACACTCTGTGCTGCTGCAGAAAAAGCCAGTCGAGATGGTTATCAATTAATCGTTTTATCTGATAGAGGTGCTGGTCCTGACAGAGCTCCGGTGAGCTCACTTCTGGCTCTAGGTAAACTTATTTATATTGAATTTTCTTGACCAAACTTATGACAAATTTCAATATTAATTTTACAGGAGCTGTTCATCATCATTTGATTGAAACTAGACAGAGAATGAAAGTGGGATTGATTATTGAAACAGGCGAAGCTCGGGAGGTACATCACATGTGTGTTCTGCTAGGTGAATATAATGATTATGAAATTTATATGCGATTTATGTATAGATTATATAGAATTTTATAAAAATTAATAAATATTTTAGGATATGGAGCTGATGCAATTTGTCCATATCTGGTATTTGAGTTAGCTGCTGCTTTGAGAGCTGAAGGAGTGGTTGATCTATCTATTTCTGATGACATAATTTATAAATCATATTCTCAAGCTGTCGAAACAGGCATTGCCAAGGTGAGATATAATTTAATATAACAAATAAATATTATATTTTATCTGATCCCATTCTTTAATATTAGGTAATGGCAAAAATGGGCATCAGTACATTGCAATCTTACAAAGGTGCTCAAATATTTGAAGCAGTTGGACTCAACGATGATGTGATTGATCGTTGCTTTAAAGGAACTCAATCTAGAATTGGTAAGCACTTGCTCTCAGTCGAAATTTTTATACTAAATACACAGTTATCTGCAAAAATGCAATGCTGAATATTTTATTTTATATCAGGCGGAGTCAACCTTGAGGTTTTAGCCAGAGAAACATTAGATCGTCATTATCTGGCATACAAGGCAGATGCTGCTGATATGCTTGTGTTGAGGTTTGTTCAAAAAAGTTTTTTCTTATGTTGGTAATATATTCAAATATGTAATTATTGTATTTCAGAAATCCTGGTACTTATCATTGGAGAGCTGGTGGTGAAAAACATATTAATGATCCGAATTCTATTGCGAATCTCCAAGAAGCTGCTTCGAGCAAAAATAAAAATGCATATGAAAAGTACAAGGAAAGTACTATGGAATCTGTGAAGGCCTGTACACTCCGCGGGCAAATGGAGCTAGCCAAACTCGATCAGCCAATTCCTTTAGATGAAGTGGAACCAGCATCGGAAATTGTTAAAAGATTTGCTACAGGTTAATATTATAAATCAAAAACTGTTGTAATGTAAAGGAATTTTTTATTCAATTCAATATTGAATTTATTAAAGGTGCCATGTCATTTGGATCAATATCTTTGGAAGCTCACACCACATTGGCCATTGCGATGAATAGAATTGGTGGTAAATCAAACACCGGAGAAGGAGGTGAAGATGCTGATCGCTATCTCAATCAAGTAAGCTTTTGAAAATTTGCTGTAAATTAATAATTAAGATGAACACTAAATATCAATATATTTTTCTAAAATTTTCTAGGATTTTGAATTTAATAAAAGATCAGCCATAAAACAAGTAGCATCTGGACGATTTGGAGTTACGGCATCTTATCTTGCTAATGCTGATGATTTGCAAATAAAAATGGCTCAAGGTGCGAAGCCGGGTGAAGGTGGTGAACTTCCAGGTAAAAAATATTTTTTATTCCAAAACATATCTTATACATAATTTTATTTTATGTAATTTAAATGCTTTTTTAGGTTACAAAGTCACAGCAGATATTGCTGCAACCAGGTGCTCTGTTCCTGGAGTGGGATTGATTTCACCACCACCTCATCATGATATCTACTCCATTGAAGACTTGGCTGAGTTGATTTATGATCTGAAATGTGCCAATCCAAATGCTCGTATAAGTGTAAAATTGGTATCTGAAGTTGGAGTCGGCGTTGTGGCTTCTGGAGTTGCAAAAGTATGAACTAATTTATCTTTTATCAAAGAAAAACCAAATTGTAAATGTATGTATATTTCTAGGGAAAAGCTGAACATATTGTTATTTCTGGACATGATGGTGGGACTGGAGCTAGCTCTTGGACAGGAATTAAAAATGCTGGATTACCATGGGAATTGGGGGTTGCCGAAACTCACCAAGTTTTAGTGTTGAATAATTTGAGATCCAGGTAATCATTTTTTATAGTAATTAAAGAAATCATTTCAGAATATGCATACTTTATTTATTTTTGCTTTTCAGAATCGTATTGCAAGCTGATGGTCAATTGCGTACTGGCTTTGATGTTGTCGTTGCTGCACTTTTGGGTGCTGATGAATTTGGATTTAGCACTGCTCCTTTGATTGCTTTGGGTAAGTTGTGGCAACAGTTTGTTAAAATTAAAAAGAAACTTTTTTTAATTTAAAATAAAAAATTGTAGGTTGTACTATGATGCGCAAGTGCCATTTGAATACTTGCCCAGTTGGTATTGCCACTCAAGATCCAATTTTGAGAAAGAAATTTGAAGGAAAGCCTGAGCATGTCGTCAATTTCTTATTCATGCTGGCAGAAGAGGTAAAATATAATAATTTTTACAAAATGTCAGAACATTATTGTCGATTTTACTACTACAGGTCCGTCAACATATGGCCGATATGGGTATAAGGAAGTTCCAAGATTTGATAGGAAGGACTGATTTGTTGAAAACATCAGAAAATAATGATAATCCTAAAGCAAAAATGTTGAATTTGAATCTCATTTTGAAGAATGCCCTCCACATGAGACCAGGAGTAAATATTGTTGGTGGTTCTCAATCTCAAGTCAGTATATTTCATATAATACTACATACATATCTTCAAAATATGTACAAATATTTAAATTTACTTTTTTAGGATTTTCAATTAGAGAAACGTTTAGACAATGTATTGATTGAACAATGTGCTGGAGTTCTTGATGGCTCTCAAAAATTAATTGATATTAAAATGCAAATAAATAATGAGTGCCGTGCATTTGCCTCCACTCTTTCTTATCATATTGCGCTGTAAGATTCTTTATTTTATAATAACGCAGACATGTGTATTTATAATTTCTCTTATATATACATGTGTATTCTAGGAAATATGGCGAGGCTGGTCTACCGGAAGATTCACAAATTAACATAGCTCTACATGGTTCTGCTGGTCAGAGTTTTTGTGCATTCCTAACCACTGGTGTAAAAGTCACACTTGAAGGTGACGCAAATGACTATGTTGGTATGGATGGGTTTTAGACTTTAATCAACTAAAAAATTAATTTCTAACTAATGTTTGGTTTTCTTATTTATTAGGCAAAGGTTTGTCAGGAGGGACAATTATTATTTACCCACCAAAGACCTCTCCGTTTGAGTCTCATCTTAATGTCATTGTTGGAAATGTATGTTTGTATGGTGCAACTACAGGCAAAGCCTACTTTAGGTATGTTAAATAATAATAATAAATTATTTATAACATTCTAATTTTTCGGAGCCGCCTTGTGGCCCAGTGGTTAGTGTAACGGATTCGTGAGTGAAGACTCCCGGGTTCGATTCACGGCACCGGAGTCACTTGGTAGATCTAGCTTAGCAAATTAGATCTTATGTACTCATTGCTGTGTGGTGGCCTGGGAAACCATCTCTACTATATTCTCCCGTAAAGGCCAAGGTGGCCTGGCCAACCCCTTATAAAGGGACTACTGCCAATAGGAAAGGCGTCACGAGATATATTTTTCTAATTTTATATTTTTATTCACAGAGGCATTGCATCTGAAAGATTCTGTGTTAGAAATTCTGGTTGTGTGGCGGTTGTTGAAGGCGTTGGTGACCATGGTTGTGAATACATGACCGGAGGTGTGGTCGTCATCTTGGGTCTTACAGGACGTAACTTTGCAGCTGGGATGAGTGGTAAAATATTTTACTAATTAAAAGACATTCACCAAAGTCCACTTCTAATATAAAGAGCTTTTTTAGGTGGTATTGCTTATGTATTGGATACCGATGGATCATTCAAGAGCAAATGCAACCTTGAAATGGTTGAAATACTTCCCTTGGAATTGCAAGAAGATACTGACTATGTAAAACAATTGCTTGAAGAATTTATCGAACACACTGGGTATGCCTTAAAACGTTTTTTAATGTTTATATACATATTATTTTATATCTAATTTGATATTTCAGCTCTGTGATTGCATCTGACTTGCTAAAAGATTGGCCAGCGGCAACCAAACAGTTTGTCAAAGTTTTCCCCATAGAGTATCAACGCGCACTCAAACAACTTGCAATAAAACCTGTAAATGTTGTTGAAAGTAATGGTCAAATTAATGGAAAAACTGATCCCATTATTGATATTGAAGAAGCTGTGCAAGATTTGGCAGTTGAGAAGAAAAGACTTGAAAAAGTCTTAGATAAAACTCGGTATTGTACTTTTAAGTTATGTTGGATTTATCTTGATAGATGAAATAATTAATATTTTCAAAAATTTTCTAGTGGTTTTATCAAATATGGACGAGAGACAGTTTTCTATAGACCGGCTGAAAAAAGACTTAGAGATTGGGATGAAATTTACGATAAGGGACATGTTCGTCGAGGTTTAAGAGTACAAGCCGCCCGCTGTATGGACTGTGGGGTACCATTCTGTCAATCATCCCATGGATGTCCCCTTGGCAACATTATTCCCAAATGGAATGATTTGATCTTCCAAGGCAACTGGAAGGAAGCTCTCAAACAGCTTTTACAGACAAATAATTTCCCAGGTATATACGATAATTATATCCTTTGTTTTACCTATTATTTAATAATCACATTTTTTAGAATTTACTGGCAGGGTGTGCCCTGCACCATGTGAGGGTGCTTGTGTTCTTGGAATATCGGAACCCCCCGTGACTATCAAAAATATTGAATGTGCCATAATTGATCATGCATTTGAAAACGGCTGGATTGTACCTGAAGTAAGTTTTTTATTCTCAGTGTGTCTCATTGAACTTTTTTATTTTATTAATTTCATATAATGATCAGGTACCTCCTCATCGAAATGGAAAAATTGTAGCTGTGGTCGGTTCTGGTCCTGCCGGTTTGGCCTGCGCAGAGCAACTCAACAAAGTTAGTGCTAATTGATTCAATATATTTAAAGTTTTCTACTTTGTTAATTGTATTTTTTTATAAATCTAGTCAGGGTACCTCGTTACTGTGTTTGAACGTAATGACGCCATTGGAGGTTTGCTTCAATACGGTATTCCTACAATGAAACTTTCCAAAGATGTAGTTGCTCGTAGAGTTGATCTCATGAAAGCTGAGGGCATTATTTTTAAAACAAACGTTAATGTGGGCAAAGATATCTCTGCCAAAGAATTAGCCGATGAGTAAGTTACTCTATTTTTTTTCGAATTTGATTTTAGTAATAAAAGATAAATATTTTTTGTAGATATGCAGCAGTCGTGTTGTGTTTAGGAGCAACATGGCCTCGTGATTTGCCACTCAAAGGAAGACAGTTGAATGGTATTTATTTTGCAATGGAATACCTGGAAGGTTGGCAGAAACGTCAAAAAGGTAAACCAAACAACAACCCACAATTGAGTGCCAAAGATAAACACGTCCTAATCATCGGCGGCGGTGACACAGGGTAAGTACATTTACATAGTATATGTATTTTAATACATATATATCTGTATGTACTAAATGATTTTTTTAATATCAGATGTGATTGTATTGCAACTTCTCTCCGCCAAGGTGCCAAGTCTATTACCACATTTGAGATTTTACCTGAACCAAAAACTAAGCGAGGCTCAGATAATCCATGGCCTCAATGGCCACGAGTTTTCAGGTATAAATTAATTACATGTAAAAATAATGTATTTTATACGACAATATCTTACATCATATTTTAATATACAGAGTTGATTATGGCCATGAGGAAGTTCGTGTTAAGTTTGGAAATGATCCCAGAAAGTATTCTACACTTACTAAAGAGTTTTTGGACGATGGTATGATTTAAGCAAAGCATACATATGAGTTTTATTTAATAATACATGATTTTTCATAACAGGCTCCGGAAATGTTAATGGAGTGGCTGCTGTTGAAGTGGAATGGAATAAAGGACCTGGAGGTCGATGGGAAATGAAAGAAATCGAAGGCACCCAAAAGGTGTACAAAGCCGATCTCGTACTTTTAGCCATGGGATTTTTGGGTCCTGAAAGATACATTGCCACTGAACTAGGTATTTCATTGTTATTTATTTATTTTTAATTTACTCTACAGTAAATGATATATTATTTTTAGACTTGCCACTCGATGCTCGTAGCAACATTGAAACTTTGAAACCAAACATTTATTCCACTGAAATCAATAACATATTCGCAGCCGGAGGTAACTTTTTTCTATATGTATAAATTAGATATTTATTAATTATAATCGGAATATTTATTTTTGTATTTGCTACAGATTGTAGAAGAGGTCAGTCATTGGTTGTTTGGGCTATAAGCGAGGGAAGACAGGCGGCTCGTGCTGTCGATTCATATTTGTCAGGAAACCGTTCCAATTTACCAGTTCCGGGAGGAGTAATCTTTGGAGATTGAAATCGTAATTTGCTTGAAATTTGAAAGTTTTATCTTTTTGGGGATGTTAGTTCCTTTAATCATTTTAATTAGGTGTCAATTATTTCTGCCTATTACAAGGCATTTAAAAACAGTATAACTGCGATTTGTTAAAAAAATACGCTTCTATGTTAAAGTGCTTATAGAAAATTATCAAAAATTAAATAATATTAATTATTGAATGGAAAATACATAGGAATATGTAAAACTTCATGTGTCATATTTTTATAGGAATATTCCTGTCTTTTTATCACTCAAACAAAAAGATACATTCCATTTTGTTTAATGTTAACGTTATTATATTTTTGAATATTGTTGGAAGTGTTTTATAACCCGAAAGATCATATTTTCATACAGCAGAAATATGTATGTACATCATATTTTTTAAAGCTGAATCAAAAATATTTTATTGTATGTTGATTACCCGTAAATCTCTAGTCATTAGTAAATTAAGACTAGTAGACATCTCATAAAATCACACCACGAAATGTGATAAATACCGACAGAGCCAAATTATACAGATTCTTTTTTTTTGTATTATTTTGTATCATTAAGTATATTGTTTTGCACTACATCCAGTATTACGAAGACACAACATGTTCATTCATTGCATTAAAATAATTTGTTGTTTTGTTTGTATTAAATTTCTAAAGAATGAATATTTATTTTGGTTGTTAACTGTGAGAGATGGAATAGTCATTCCATAAACTGTGATGATTATTTTTCGTACATTAAAAAGTATTTAATTCAATCGCCACCGATGTTTGTATTTATTAAACTTGGGTGTAAAAAAATTTTAATATTTTTTTTATTCAAGTTCACAATTCATCATAGTTATATATCTAATCTAAAGACAATTATTATTGACAATAAATAAATGTATGCATGTTATAAAAATTTAGATGTTTATCCATTTAAAATAAAAAAAATATATATATATTACGTAATGATGCAGATGAAATTATCTGTAATTGAAAAACAATTGATAATGTTATAAAGTATGTAGTTGAAAAAGAGACAAATAAAGAGTTGCACTTTGATATTTGTTTTTTATATATTATCACAGTATCCTTATTGTAATTTATACGTAAACTAAAAAATTTGAAGTGAATAAACCAGAATGTAGCTAGGAATCATGCCTGTGCCTGGGATAAAGTAAACTTTTTAAAGGGACTTCAAAACGGTATATTTTTGTCAGTATATAATTTAAATCCTGGTTGAATATTATTCAATCATTGTGATAATGAGATAAATATTACATATTTAATCGAAATACTTTTGAATACCGATTGGATACACAAGAATAATAAGTATTCTGACAATTCTTCCATATTTAATCATCCTTTGTTATAAAAAAATATTTTAGTATTATTTATGGGGTAAGCCATTCCAGCTTCACTGTAAGTACATAAATAATATTGAAAATGTTTGAATATTCAAATTCAAGTAGAATAATTAATGTCAATCTGTTATGGAAATTGTCACCCCCGTCACTATTATCTCAAATATATAAATCTTACCAAATTATGATCATAATTCATCTGGTTCAATGAACAGGCACTAATGAAAGATGTCAACCGTGTTCTTTCAAGTAGAAAAGACATCCATGTTTTGACAGTGTAAGATGTCCAAACAAATTATTTATAGCTCAGAGACAGGGTAACTTTAATTGTGCAAAAACACATACTGTAAAAATCGTTATCAAAACAAAGAAAATATAATAATGCCGCATATAGACACTCGCGAATGTTAAGTGAATTTAGACGAATAACGAGAGTGTGTATGGCATTATTTGTCAAACTTGATTCATCGAGTTTGTGGTAAATTTTTACTAAATGAAATGAAATGTTTCGAACACAGATCATCGGATTCGCGTAATGCGTAATATTGCGAGCATTAATATTAAACGCAATAATAAAAAACTGCGCGAACATTCGCACAATTGCATTCGCGCGGGTGTCAGCACCATTACATATTTTTCAATATACTACTTATCGTTAATTATTAAGGCAAGTTTCTTTTAATAAGTGTGTGTGTATTGATAGTCAAATATCCGTATTTTTAAACAACATAAACGGTGATATGGATATGTAAACACGAGATAAATTAAATACGCGCTGTCTTATTTTTTGTTTGGGTATTGCAAAGTCAATTATTCTAATTACATCGCTATAAACAAGAGTTACCTATTGTGACCTTTTGAGTAAGTTTTCCCGTTTTTATCGTCCAAAGTTATTTTTGAAGTGAACATGTCTCGTTGAAGGTATAAACAAAATATAATCATCATAGATATAAACATAAGATATCGTAAGAGTGGTTAAATGCGTGTTTAGTTCAAGTGGATCAAGTGACCAAAACATCAGTTACCTGGCAAAAATTATACCGTAATCGTCTCTCTTCATATCTTCAGTTATATTTCACAGTAAAATGGGTAAATGCATTGTTACTACATGTCATATAGATTCAAACATACACTCAAATAGATCACTCTATTCTCAGTTTTAACCCCTGAGTTCTTCTTTAAGATTTTTAAAATATTATTGCGTTTTAATCTCAAAATATTGTCACAACCACTCTCAGTGGTCACTAGAAATGTGTTGAGTGAGGGAGACACACTTATGCCTTTATCGAATAGAAGAGAAGAGTGCAAAAGTACACAGGATAAACAAGATTACACAAATAATTTATATTCAATTCGATATCTAATGTTTATATCTATGTTGTTGATTGAATTCTAATTTCGAATTAATTTTCACGCCCTGAAACAAACAAAGGCATACTTATCAACGTACATTGACGTAGAAAAGCTGCCACCCACGATAGTTACTTTCACAGAAAGCTGTATGATGAAGTTACCATGACAACTAAAGAGGGCTGTAGGTGGGGAAACAGTTTATATTAAGATGTCACCCCGAAGATTTCATCCCCATTTGAGTACGGCAAGAGAACATAGCTTGACCATGAAGACGGTAGCGAAGAAGAAATATTCCCCACTTCATAAACTGGACGATTTCCTATACAAACTTATAGGGATTCGTTACAAGGACATAACCATCGACAATGTGATCACTTTTATGTATCGGCCAAGAGATCCTTCCAGCTTGGGTGTGACGAGAATGCTTTTCGGTATATTTCCAACAACATAAAATACAATAAATTAGTTGATTCAATCTATAAAATATTCAGGTATCATGATGATGTTGGATTGCACTTCTGAAAGAGGAGGAGGCGACATTGACTTGAGATGGGGTGAACCTAGAGTTTGCCATTTTCCACTTTTCTCACAACTTCAACCACTTTCTTTCCCTTACATGGCTTTGGTGTACGGAGGAATTTGGATTGGTTTGTTATTTATTATTATATTACCTATGACTTACTCATCATCATAATGATTACAAAATGTGCGTTGTACGTTTCGTGTTCACGGTTACAATTTTATTATTGTTGTTTTTTTTTCTCTGTATTATTGAGCAGATCTATTGATAAATTACACAATTAATGTTAATAAAAATTGATTAATACGACTTATTTATTCGCAATGGAAATTGTGAATCATCTTTTTGATGGGGACACTTACAATAGGAATTTATCGTGATATTATTGGGTTTACTCACTATAATTAAGTTTTTGAATATTTTAAATTTCACCCCGATAGAGCCAGCTTAATCTAGTAAAATTATTATCATTAGGTGTATACTTCATAAAATCCATGATTATGTTATCGATCTAAAATCCTGGCAATCGGAATAAGGTTTTCCTGTACCCGTAATCTCATTATGTATTTCGAATAATTAATATTATTATTTATAATATTTATAAATAAATATCATTGTTTTTATGTACATATTTGTCTTTTTTAACTCGTGAACGCGGCTCTATAATCGATAAAAAAATAATGTAAAACTAACATCAAATATAAATATACATACTTAGGTTAGTTTGAATTCTTTTTATCGTTTCTCATACTTAATTTTACTTTTATTATTTCAGGTGCTATAGGAATCGCTCTGGGACATAAATTCAAATTGAGTGCAATTTTATTTAGTTGTTGTTACTGGTACATACTTTTATTGGATAAAAGCTTTTGGAATAACCACAGCTACCTATTTGGGTTGACTGGAATAATACTGATAGGAACTGGTGCCAATAACTATTTGTAAGATTAAAATAATATATTTTATAATACGGGAATTAATTACCGTTTGAAAAAATCTTCAGATCCCTGGATGCACATATTGATAAAAGTATTTATAATAATCCAGTGCCTTATTGGAATTATTTCTTACTGAAATACCAATTTTTCATACTGTACTTCGTGGCAGGATTGAAAAAGGGGAATTACGAATGGCTTTCAGGATATGCGATGATGGACTTGAGCAACCATTGGGTTTTTAACCCTCTTACGTGAGAATTAATCTTTATAAGGAAACACCCGCACATTAATACTCGATTAAATAATATTGTAGGAATTTTTTCGGCGTAACTTTGACTGATTATCTGTTTGTTCATTGGTTTGCATTTCTATTCGATTTGACTGTTTGTTTTTGGATGATGTACAAGAAAACCAGACCTTTCGCCATGATTCTCTGCGCCATGTTTCACCTTATGAACTCCAGATTATTCACAATAGGTACGTGGAAAAGAAGATTTCATAGTGATATTAATTGATTTCGATAGCAATAGATTATTGAATGCTTGTTTACCTTCCTATTTAATTTCATAATGCTGTGATTAAAACTTCAATTAACCTTCAGCTCTTTATTTTAAATGTTCACAAGTACGAGGGTTGAAAGTCCGAGGTACAAATATATAATAATTATTTATTAATATGCACACATCATTTTGTCAAAGAAGATTTTATTTCGCATAAATAATATTTAATAAGCATGTGCATTTTCCCTGTAAATGATTTATTATCTTCGCATAAAATGTGGAAATTCTCTGTGACTCAAATTTTCAAGAATTTCACAGCGGTGTGTGAAATTTTCAAGTGTGAATATCATAAAAAACTAAGTAAATGATAAAATACAATTTGAAAATATTTAAAAATAAATAATAATTTAATTGAATTTTCGACTAAAAATTCCATCATTGTTATCACGTATATCGTTTGTTTTGAATGTTAATTATAAAATATTTTTGAAAAGTAACCAAATGTAAATTAATTTGTTGTTATAATAAATTAACATGATTTCAGGAATGTTTCCATGGGTGTGTTTAGCGACAATGCCTCTGTTTTGTTCAGTTGATTGGCCAAAAATTTTATTGTCGTATATTAAACAATGTTCAGCATTTTTATTCAAGAAAAAAATTGAGAACGAAGACACAGGGTCAAAGACTGAATTCGACCAGTGCAAAAATTCAGATATTCAATGCAAAAGAAAAATATTATCCGATAATAAAGAAAAACAACCGCAGCTCCACAAGCATTCAACTAAAAGAAAATGTGTTCTTTTATATATTTTTATATATGTTTTCATTCAAGGGTTTTTGCCATATTCGCATTTCCTAACAAAGGTATTCAATATGATTAAATTAATCGGAAATATATATATTATTATTTATATTGTATTTCAGGGTTACAATAACTGGACGAATGGACTATATGGATATTCTTGGGATATGATGGTTCATTCGTGGGATACAATTTTGGTACTGGTTAAAGTTGTGGATAATAAATCCGGGAATGAGATGTTCTTAGATCCAGAAGCATGGACTTTAAATGATCGATGGAGTAAGCATGGTGATATGGTTTATCAATATGCTCATTGTCTGCATAGAAACCTAATCCACAATTTGAGGAAACCAGTTGTCTACACAGTCAAGCCACCAAAAGAGAGAAAGTTTAAAATCATACACGATTCTTATGATAGTCATGATGATGATAAAATGGCCTCTAAGTATGAAGCATTTGAAAATGTGTCCATTTACATTGACGTATGGTGTTCTATGAATAAACGCTTTCAACAAAGGATGTTCGATCCTCGAGTGGATCTTCTCAAAGCTAAATGGTCTCCATTTGAAAATGTATCCTGGCTCATGCCTCTGCTGACTGAATTTTCTGATCAAAGGCAAAAAATGGACGAAATACAAAAACATGTTTACGCGTGGAATAATTACTCCGATGTTTTATTCGTCGCAGATTTTCCTGGTAAACATTCATTTATTATATATCATAATTGAGTTATAAATTTGTCGTTTGTAGGTTTATATTTGGAGAATTATGTCACAGATGACTTGTCCAATGTCACCGTTACAGTCCTCGAGGGTCAAGTGTACTTTGAAATTGTGAACAAAGCCAAAGAATTCAAGAAAAGTCAAGCTGTTCGTCTCAAAAAAGGGGAAAGTTTGGCAATAGAGTCTGGATTGTTTCACAAAATACACACTGTGGGTTCTTCTCCGTCTTGTTACATGTACACGTACATAAATGGTACGAAAATGGCTATGGATGAAAAAGGCGAAATAGACGAAGATGAAATTGCATTGAATCTGAATAAAAAACCAAGACTCCCACTTAAAAAGGAAATCTTAACGAGAATTCAAAATATCGGTCTGTTCTTTCAGCATCTAGGAAACGCGATTTTGCATATTATTTACGGAATCCCCATGGTGAGAAGGATACCGATTTAATAAAAATTATGTACCTTCATAATAAAACCTGAAGAAATCAAAGGTTACAAATTACATATACCTCTATACATATAGTTACGTAGAAACATGATTTTTTCGTATACGATATAATAATATTTTGTTTTTGTAATGGTAATGATCGATACCAATTATTCGACAAAATAATACAATTGTAGCGCTATCTGGACAGCGCCGATATGTATTTATGCACTTCCAGTTAGCGCGAACAACTAACATCCCGTGTACTTCCACTGGGGACTCATGTTACTCGCCTCGGACCGAGAGGACGTCTTTGTCTGGCGCTCCTCTCGTAAATAGTTAAACTCCAATAAATACTGGCCAGTCTCCACTCTTTCATTTCAACACTCAACTCAACACTCTCACTCCTGCACTGATAATCTGGACCCACAATCATGGGGGCAACTCCTCGTACCCCATACTGGTGACCCCTTGTGTGAATACTCGACCTTCTACCGGCCGGCCATGACTGCGAGACCACGAGGCAAGAACATCCACCACAGCCACCAGAGCGACCAGAGAACTCGCAACAGCCACCAGAGCGACCAGAGAACTCGCAACAGCCACCGGAGCGACCAGAGAACTCGCAACAGCTCGCATGGCACAACAGCTACCACTGGAACAGCAGCCGTTCCAGCGTAGCAGCACGGCGAAGACCGCAAGGTTCCCCACGGCATCAGTCTCCTGGCATACTGACCTCCCGAGACAGTCACAACTTGGACCGCGTCCCTCATCCTCGGCTCCTCGGAGGTGCCACAGTACAACGCAGGGCTGGTGTTTCCCCTGGTGATACGCTTCACCATTAGCCACGGCGGCGCGTCATCCGACTCCTGAGATGTTCGCCGCCCCCTCAGGAACCTTTTCGTCGTCGACGCCGACACAGCCTCCGCCCAGATCATGCAGCCGCCCAACAGAAGTTAGCATCGATTAGTCCATCAGTGCAGTGAACAAAATTTTAATTCAATTTTTTTTTTCTCTCCGAAACCTTGTAACAATTTTTTTCTTTAAAAATTTTTTTTTTGTAACATTTTTTTTTTTTCTTCTTTGCAATTTTATATATATCAATGTTTTTTTTAAAATTATATCGTTACACTGGGGAGGGAGTCCTGTAGCGCTATCTGGACAGCGCCGATATGTATTTATGCACTTCCAGTTAGCGCGAACAACTAACATCCCGTGTACTTCCACTGGGGCACTCATGTTACTCGCCTCGGACCGAGAGGACGTCTTTGTCTGGCGCTCCTCTCGTAAATAGTTAAACTCCAATAAATACTGGCCAGTCTCCACTCTTTCATTTCAACACTCAACTCAACACTCTCACTCCTGCACTGATAATCTGGACCCACAATCATGGGGGCAACTCCTCGTACCCCATACAATATTTATATGTATGTAAAATATTTCGAAAAATCATGTAAAGGTATGTAAAGTTTTTTGAAAAATCATGTAAACAATCGAAATTTGAGGATAATACATTTCTTTTGTGTTATGACTTGCATTTATGATTTTTAATCTGTTTAAAGTTTAAAACATAAATTATTCATTAAGGATTGATGCATTAGCGTTAAATGAATACAAATTTTAATTGAATTATAATTTGTTGAACTCAAATTGAATGGACTTTTTCAGCATAATATTACATTATTTATTGAAATTATACATATTTAAGTACGATTAATTATATAACTATTTACAAAGTGTGGTTTGTAATAAAAAGTATATAGACATTCTAAATATCTCTTAAAACACTAATAAAATGCATACAGTAAATACGTAGATCAAAATATATTTTATTTTTATATCTGTGGCAGATTCTACACGCTATAGTTAAATATCATCTTGCGATCCGTGGTATTGCTGAACATCTGGTTTATTTCGAGAGTCATCGAGAATTTTCTTCACTTCATGCACTTATTACTTATCATTTTGTAGTGAATAAACAATTAAAAATAAATGCAGTATGAGAAGGTATTATTAAAGATTGAAATTGGTTTTCTATAGCAAACTTCTAAAGAAAAAAATTACATTTTATTTTGGATCGTTACGGATGTTTAAATTCACTATTAATTTGTCAAGACGGTATTATATTTAGAGGAGCTGCAGCTGCCAATAGTATAAATCAATCTCAAGTCTTTTGTAATTCTATAAATTTCGCATAGAAATAAAAATAGCATAGAATACCTTTTCAAAAATTACTCTGTAAACTAAGGAAAGTAATGTTTTCCTATGCGTACATATGTCTCTTTAAACATTAGAAAGACAATAGTGGAGTTGTTTTGCTATACTTTTGGTTGGTTTTTCGTTGATTAATGCCTTTTATGAGTATCAAGTCCAAGCAAGATTTAACCAAACAGGATAAGTTTAATTTATTAAAATTTAAATTACTCAGTTAATTCAAGATGTTGTTGAGTGACATCGAGTTTTTATTTTATGGGTTTATTTCCTATTTATGATTAGGCGATAATAAATGATAGCGATAGTAACATTAGGCACTGTGGTAACACCGTCCCATGCCGGCTCCGTGACGTCATCAATCGTTGACAGGTGTGCGCAGTGGCGGCGCGCAGGCACTAACACAGTGACAGGGAGCGCGTGTCTGTATAAGAGGTGTGCGTGTGGTGTAGTGAGATATAAGAAGAGCACCTAGTTGTACTTGCCGACCAGTCACCGCTCGCCGGCTGCCGCTCGTGGTGCTCTCTGTGAGTACTCCTGCCCGCCACCGCCCCGCTGCACGCCCGGCGGCCCTAGTACTCGCCAGTACTCGCCAGTACCATGAACATGATGGACACTGTCACGACTCCCAACTATTCTTACATCTTCGACTTCGAGAGCGAGTTCATCCACCAGAACACCCGCAAGTGGATGCTCGAGAACTGGACGGTGGCCTTCTACTATGTCGGCGTTTACATGCTCGTCATATTCGGCGGCCAGTACTACATGCACTCCAGGCCCAGGTACTGCTACTCGCTTACTATACTAACTTACTCTACTAACTTACTCTACTACTAAGTAACCACTGGTACTCGCCCCGCCCGCCTTATAGGTTAGGTTACCAGCTCTACAGCTCCATATCGACCGGTATATTGTATATTGTAGACACATTCACGAGAACACCACGCCCGCCCTGTTCTTCATTCATATCGACTGCATTTCATTTTAATCATGGCGATGACTAATATTTACACGCCTTCGATTAGTATCACTAGTCGGATAGTAAACAAGCTAAAAGCCACTGAATAGTACCGCTTACAACGCTTGTTTCAGGCCAAAAACACTACAACCTCTGAAAATATAACAACGAATGTCAATCACAATTTATACATGACACACAATATTTATACTTAACGGTTATAGCTTTGTGCAATTTCAAATTGATTTTGAAAAAAATCGTCTTTATAGAAATCAATCCATTACTAAAAATATTCAATTGGAGCCAATTGAGACATTTGAATTAGTTTATCTCTAAATTTTATCGAGGTAATTCAATACGAGAATGTATATTTAAAAAATATGACATTTTGTCTAAAATAGTTGAAACATTTTTTTTAAATTTGCATAAGAATATATTTTTTTTATAAACCTCTGAATAGTTAATATTTCATAATCATTTTTTTATTTGTCTTCTGAAGAAATCATAAATATTTACATTTTTTGCGATGTAAATAAATAAGAAAAAAACATGTATTGTATATTTCATCCCATAATTTATTAATATTACTTTTTTGAAATTGCACAATTTTACCACGTATACGATATATTTTATTATTTTAATTTGTCGATTACCTGCCTCATCATATCATTTTAATATTCGAATATTTGTTGATCTTTTGCATTATTTTTATGGAATTTTTTTACCCCCGCCGATAAAGAATTATCGTTGTTGACTGGCGGATAACCAGAAAATAAACCTATTAATTATACAATATGATATCATTTTAATTCGATGATTAATTATCGAGTTTATTTGACTCGATTTTCTACAATGGATATTTCAATTTGATTGAAAAATAATTCAATGTATCGAGGGTTGTTAATAATTATTTCTATTTGTGAGTAAGTTTGGTGGATATTTTTTTAAATTTTCCATACAAGACTCATAATATTATGTACCTACTCTTTCAAGAAACGATAACCATAAAATAAACCTATTAATTATACAATATGATATAATTTTAATCTGATGATTAATTATCGAGTTTGTTTGACTCGATTTTCTACAATGGGTATTTCTATTTAGTTTGGAAATAATATATTTAAATAATTCAGTTTGTTAAGGGGTTTTTACTAATAATTACGTCTATTTGTGAGTAAGTTTGGTGGATATTTTTTTAAATTTTCCATACAGGACTTATTGTACCTACTCTTTCAGGAAATGATAACCATAAAATAAACCTATTAATTATACAATATGATATTTTAATTGGATGATTAATTGTCGAGTTTGTTTGACTCCTTTTTCTACAATAGGTGTTTTATTTGGTTTACAAATATATTTAAATAATTCAGTATGTTGGGGGTCGTTACTAATAATTACGTCTATTTGCGAGTAAGTTTAGTGGATATATTTTTTTTATTTTCCATACAATACTTAAAATATTATGTACCTACTCTTTCAGGAAATGATAACCAGAAAATAAACCCATGAATTATACAATATTGTATCATTTTAATTCGTTGATTAATTATCGAGTTTGTTTGACTCGATTTTCTACAATGGGTATTTCTATTTGGTTTACAAATATATTTAAATAATTCAGTATGTTGGGGGTCGTTACTAATAATTACGTCTATTTGCGAGTAAGTTTAGTGGATATTTTTTTAAATTTTCCATACAGGACTTATAGTATTATGTACCTACTCTTTCAGGAAATGATAACCAGAAAATAAACCCATGAATTATACAATATTGTATCATTTTAATTCGTTGATTAATTATCGAGTTTGTTTGACTCGATTTTCTACAATGGGTATTTCTATTTGGTTTACAAATATATTTAAATAATTCAGTATGTTGGGGGTTGTTACTAATAATTACGTCTATTTGCGAGTAAGTTTAGTGGATATTTTTTTAAATTTTCCATACAGGACTTATAGTATTATGTACCTACTCTTTCAGGAAATGATAACCAGAAAATAAACCCATGAATTATACAATATTGTATCATTTTAATTCGTTGATTAATTATCGAGTTTGTTTGACTCCTTTTTCTACAATAGTTTTATTATTTGGTTTACAAATATATTTAAATAATTCAGTATGTTGGGGGTCGTTACTAATAATTACGTCTATTTGTGAGTAAGTTTGGTGGATATTTTCCATACAAGACTTAAAATATTATGTAGCTACTCTTTCAAGAAATGAAAACAGTAAACCTATAAGCTTTCAGACCGTTTTCCTGTAATGTAGGAATTTTCCATATAATATGCTGATCTTCCTCATCAGTTGTGTTTGATTTTAATTACGGTGACTTGTTTAGGATAATGGGAAATATTTGTTTGGTTAATTTTCAAGTATGGCGGAGGAAGTTGCCACTCTCCAGCAAAGAGCGAGACTCATCTCTATTTCTAGATATCATGCCGCCTCTTCTCTTCTCTTCTCTATGTCTGTTCTCCGAATTGAAATATGCATCATCAGCTCTGCAGAATAGCAAATCAAATATTGACTCTTTAACAATATAATACAGCGAGCGCATATTCAATTTACGTGTGTTTTCCTCCACCTTCGTGTGATTTTAAATTATCCGCGTGTTTTGAATACATATGCAATACTGATCGTTTACCAAATTTTACCGAACATTCAACGTAACCCCGCGGACCTCTTGTTAATTATTATTGCTCATCAATATGGTTACAATACATATTCATGTTTCCGCATTACACATATCGTGTTTACAATTTTTTTTTGTCTGCTTAGCATGTGACCCAGTTTCTCAATAGCTTTGTCGCACCATTACACCCACACACCTTTTAATGTCCATTTTTATATTAAAGATTATATGTCAAAGTTCACGATTAACAAGTATTTTTATTTGGATAAAAAAACCGTCAATAACATGTTAATTTGCTCCGATATACATACGCTATTGTCGAGTGGTTATTTAATGCGTCAACGCTAAAAATATTCTACATTGTTCAATTGCGTGAAGTAAATATAGAACCTTTATTATGGTTATAGGTAGCCTAAATATAAACTAGTCTAATATATCTTCAGATCAGATGTAAAACTTTAATTACAAATCAGTATGTACATACAAATAAACCAAAGAGACAGACACTTTTGAGATAAGTAACAATTAATAAAACAATGATGCATGCTATTGCATCATTTTAACGAGATATAGCCAAATCTCCTCGGTGACTGATATCCAGACAGGTGATTTATGTGAAAGAACGAATTAAAATAATTGTAACAATGTATAAACAACGTGATGCCGAAAAGTTTGCCAAACGACCGTAATCATTACGGGAATATATTATAGTGAAGTGGTTTCCCAGGCCACCACACACCGATAAATCCTTCAGATCTAGATCTATATATGTACAGTATAGCAAATATATGCAAATTCGGACTTTTCACTCAGGAATTGGCAACGCTAACCTGTAAACTACAAGATATAATAATTAATTTATTCGGGATTTAAATAAAAGAAATATTAAAAAAAACTCCTAAATGTGTATAGATTAACCCGTGGAATATATTATATAAAAATATTATTAGGTAATTTTATTTATTCTTGTGTCATGTGATGATCGTATCTTCTATGCTTTAAATGTTTGATACGAATAAAAATATTATTGTTGCAAATTGAGAAGAAAAAAAAAACAACTCAGATTAGAATTGACGTTTGAAACACGCGATGGTGTTAAACCATTTCACTTGCAGCTTTGATTTAACTCATTTTTATTATATTTAGTATCCAAAGGTATTAAAATAAACTCATATAATAATTTTTAAATGAGTATTAATTAGGTCAAAAGTTGATAATAGAAGCTCAACGCTTTGTTGTTGAAGTGTTCGATGGCATCTTTGACAGTCTCCTTATGCGATCACTTCACTTGAACACAATGGCTCTTTTGAATACACTATCTACGTTTCAGCTGAAATTTATTATCAACATTCAAGAGGCTGTACTGTAGATAATAATTTCAATTTGCCGGATAATTAATGGAATGTCTAATCTGACTGTAAAAAAGATTTCGTATCTCTCATAACGGTGAATCGGTTCAGACTGAACGCGCAATTAAAGCAGCGCGAAATTTTTCGTTAACTACCGTACACGTTACGCAAGGCTGTATTTTGCAAGTTTATGATTTACAAAATTGTCGGCACTATATATAGATTTATTTGTTATCAAGCATGTTATCCTGCAGATTTTGCAACTTCTCAATGGTGAAAAAAAATTGGACGTGGTCGAACACTCGAGCAGTTTCTGTGTCAATGTCTGTTGAGTGGAGGAGGTTTATTCAAGCCGCGCGCCATGCTAAGTCGCTAGAGAAAGTAATACAAACGACTCGCAAATCTCACTGCTAACACATTTTAGACAACTCGTTCTAAAAAGTGTGTTGGTACATAAGCACAAATCATGTCCTCTACTTAAAAAAAATCGAATCTCCGACGAGAATCGTCATTCAGACAGTGAAAATAGGCACAGCAGGCTTTTTCTAACTAATGTTATTTATATACCCGATATATAACATTTCAACAACTGTTTGTGAACATGCTTTTTTACCGAACTCATTTATGTAATTATTTTTTGTCATTGTATAGACCATGATTTAGCTCATCATTGATGATTTATTTTGAATAACATAGCCTTGACGCCATCACGTAATGACGCGCGTACTGGGATGATTTCATTTTATATGTAAACGTCAATTGAAAATGCCACATTTCCTAGTATTTTGATTTGCCCTTGAAATCATAAACACCATAAATGCAGTGTATCAACAACATCGAACTTGTTTTTTTTTTAAATATATAGATCGCTTTCCAAAATAGTAATAAAAGTGTGCCAATGGATATCACATTTTTTTAAATATGAGTCATCGTATAAAAAAAAGGAATTCCATGACGACGCACTGTCATTTTTATTATAACGAATAATAAAAATTGTATATTTTTGACCGTACACAATGAAATTTCTGAACTCAATTGTAATGATTGATATAATACTTTTTTTATGTATATTACGAGTCGATAGTTTTCCGTGATCTTATTTTTTCTCATTCAACTCGTTTTTCCACTTGCAATGTCAGCGCTCGTTTACCTTGGCCCTCGTATTGGAAAAATACAAATATACGGAAGATTGGAATTGCCTGTGTATTCTCCGATGGAAAATGCATGCCTTATGGAAAAATCAATATTTTAATTTATTAATACTAAAAACTGAGTTCGGTTATTTGTTACCCAATATCGCGTGATAGAACAAGTCAATAATAGTAATAATCTATTGCAACATGTCATTTTGCTTTTTAATTGAACTTTTCTTAAGGTGTATCGAAATTAGAGAAAGTTTAGTGGGTGTTAATTATTTCCTCGAGTTGTTTTTCGATTTGTGACAATTTATTTTAACGTGTAGTTTTCTTTTAGCTATCGGCTTATCGAAATGCAAGTTGTCCCACTTGGCTACTGTCTCGTTTTCCACGCCCAGTTCTTTCATATAGAAATTTGCGATTGTAGAAATTGGCAAACATACTCATTTACATTTCCTTTGCCTTCGGCTGACCCTTCTCATTCTTCATATGAGTCAGCTACTATTTACTACGGATCCAAATTGAATAGTATCGGCGATATTGAAAAAAAAAATATTTTGCGTATATAATATATATAAAACACCAATTTTACGTATAACATGCTCTCTATAAAAATGCATTATTCGTGTATTGGTTAACCCTTATGTTTATAAGATGTTTACATTTTATTGTCTGATTTAATTGATCAATTAAATACACTGATCCTAATTGCAATCATTGACAATTACATCCTATTGCACGATACAATTGATATTAATTTGTTTTACATTGATATTCGAGTTGAATAAACATAACAGGAAACACAATTAGATTCATTCGGGTTTGTTTGTTTTAAACCCCGGGAAAAGCACACTTCCTTTATGTAATCTATAACCAGGTCAGGTTATATCATATTTGTTACGGCACAACCGATTGAAATGCTCCTCGTGGTAATAATTGCATGTGCTACATTTAAATAATATTTATAACTAAGATCATACACCGTGCGATCGACATTAAATACGATTTGCTCTATTTAAATCCGTACCAGAGAAATTCTGACCCTGAGAATCGTAAGGGAAATAAATGTCTCACAGATCGTTATGTCATGTTACGCCATCGAGAACTTCGAGAAATCGCCACTGTTATAAAGTAATTGAATTTAATAATAAATATGATTTTTCATAATTGAAATGTCATTAAATAACCAACAATACGCCTCAGGTTGGCATTTGTTGACGTGATTGATTATGTTCAATAAAATTCGAAAGCTTCATAGTGGGGTTGGTAATTGGTAAATTGGTATTATTTATTTATCTAATATATATATATATATATATATATATATATATATATATATATATATATATATATATATATATATATATATATATATATATATATAAAATTAATCATAAAAGGAAAGCATGAACCATCATCACCTTGCTATTACAGGAAAAACCTAATGCGGTTCGGCAATGATGGACATTTGTCAGTATTATAACAAAAAATATAGAGAACATCATGATTGCTTAAAGTTAAGGAATTCTTTCATACTTCTCATGAATACACAGTGTATTCACTCATGTATTATATAATGTGTATGTACTAATAATATTTCTGATTTACTAAGAAGACTGCGGTACTGGTTTTAGTGGGATTTCCGAGTCGGAACATCCGACGTTCCCCACTTTCACTGTAAACCTTGAAGGTGAACACGTTTATGTGTGAATATGTCGAAATACCGCAGAGAGGAAAGAATTTTTGGTACACGGTGGTGTAAGAGAGAGGCTATTTACCACCTGCCATTTGTTGTTTCCACCTTTTTCTTCTACGATTTGGTCATCGTGACTTCTAATAGATTTTGTCATCGCGTTCCAAAATATACATAATAATGTACTCGATGTGGTCATCTCAGTTTCACTTCTATGTCTCGCTAAATGCCCAATTTTATAAAGTATATATAACCATGCAAATACATTCAGGTCTTAAATTTTGCGCCATTCCTCATATATATTTCAGGACGGAAACGGAAACTATACATTTGTGTGGATTTTGTTCCAAGCTCGTCTGTGAATATAAATATTTGAGTCTTTTTTAGTTTCTAAACATTCCTCTCGTCGGGCTTCACTGGATTTTTCTATCATAAACAATTCACCTTTTTTTCTTCAAATAACTATTATTTATAGATGCACATTTATTCATCCAATTATTCGCCAAAACCACTACTATGCAAATTTACTTTGACACAAATTCTAGTACAAAAGTTCGTTACATAAATTCATTCAATTACCAAAGTTGACTATCGTTTTCTGTTCTGTTATGTATTGACCTTGTTACATGATGTTTATGTATATTTTTTTTACATTTCCGTGTATAGACAATATTAACATCTTTCTCTGATAATTTATTTGGACAGGTACTGAGCTTATAATAAATGCATTGCTATTTAATTCGGCGAATAGTCTGAATATCGTCCACATATCGGCATTATAATTTCCCACGAGACAGACAGTCGGAAAAATAAGTCGATGCTTTGAATTAACTTTTCAGGCGTATGAATAAGCATAAATTACTTGAGATCACAGGGGACGAATAAAACCAACATATATTTATCTAAGTAATTTGTCGCGCCACACGATATCTTTAGGGAGTGTTTTGACCTTTGATATTGACCTTTGACACGTATGTTTCTGAACATGAAATTGCCAGTATGTATTTTCATAAATAATTAAAGTGTATATGTATACATATATCGGAAAAAATAATGTTTCTTAAATATGTTATATAAAATTAAGATGGGATTTCCCAATAACAAATTATGTAGGAATAATCAACTCATTTCCACATTAGACGTACGGTTAAATATAAAATGCAGGTTGTATATAAGTTTCCAAATCCAGTTTTATTTTTTTCATCAAATATTGTTTATTTATTTACGCCCCGAAGAGCTTTTTTTATAAGAGGGTATTTTTGAGTTTTTCTCTGCTCTGTCCGATTTAATAATCGCCTCAGTATTTACTGTTCAATCCAGGAAATCAGAGTAAACCTGGATCAAGAAGATCGATCGCGATTTTATTAACATTATTCCCGATCTTCCAGTCGTAATACCATTATTAAAATTAATTTTTAAAAAATTTAATAGAGCGGAATTTGAACCCATGACCACAGTATTTGTAGTCACGCGTCTCATGCCCTGAGCTATTACGCTGATTATAACAGATTCTTTTAAACTGTCATTCATCAAATTAATTTTTTGTTCTACAATTTGGTGTTTTAAAATTGTTATTCGATATAAGATACGTTTCTCTCCTTTTAGTAAATTTTAATCGATCTGGATTTTTGAGAGCATTTCATTCTAAACGCTTCACATATTTTAATTGACTTCAAATTACTTTCACTAGTGAACAATACACTTTTGTTTTTTTTTGTTACGATAGATTTAATAATAGGTAATTGACGCTTGAAAAATTATCATAATTACCAATGACTATTGAGACGTTTGCTCTTCGCCGGCATACATAAGAAATGTGCACTTTCTAATAAATAACTGGTTTCACCTCCGTCCACATAACTCTTTGACCAATGACGCAATTGGAAAATTATACAAAACAAATCCACTGAACCCAATTCCTAAAAGATGTAAAAATTATTACGCCATGTTATATAAACGAGAACGTTCTGTAGTGAAACTAAAACGAGTAATATCAATTATGAGATAATAACACCATCTCGCAGTTGCTGGTTCAATTCCCGCACCATATATTACAGTGTTTCCGGATAGTTTGTGTCTGACCTTGTTATCCGATCAGGTTTCAGAATGCATAAACCAAGTGCATTTGATTTTTATATCGATACAAGCACTCAATTACCACACAGCATTGATAAAATATTAATATATACAGTGTGGAAAATATATACGATATTGGTACATTTATCTATTAAAATTTAAAAAAATGAAAACAATATTATTTGATAGTGAACTTTGGACAGCGGATATAAGACATCAAAAGCAAACGCGTCACAGTCAAAGCAATAATTCAGCCTATTCACTCCAATAGCCTCCTTTTCATCTCAATATCTTCTCAAATTTTTCTCTCTCATCTTGTTGTCCTTTTTATCAAAAAACTCACACCCAATGTCTTTTTTTTTCCTCACTCGCCTCGTCCAAGAATCAATATTTTTCCATTGCATACTCTGCGACAGGAAAGTAAATATTTCATTCGTGTACATACATATTATAAGTTTTAAATATTATATTTATTTTTACCTTGATTTGTGACATTTCAAGGGTTGCAGAGACACTCGATTTGAGATGTTTTCTAAGAATGTGGTCACCTTGGCGATCCGAGTGCAAAACAGCATCGCTTGGAAATTGTCAATTATTTTATCGGACAATGGAGTGCTGTCCAAAAAGCCAATATGACCTCTTACAATTGTCATGTGCCACCTTATGATTTCTATGTGTTCTTTCACACTTTTATTTATCCATTGTATTATAATCATTCTAAATTCCACTTTGTTGTCATCCAAAGGTCACCTGACTACTATTATTTCGACAATCGTATCGATTAATATGGATATTATTGCTACACACCGACTACATACATTTTTGGCCTTCCTTATTTGGATAAATCATCCGTGAAAATGATACTTTTTAAAAAAGCACCCAACTTTCTTCGACGAATCTTGAATTCCTTGCTGATTTCAGTGTTGTTTTTGTTCAGATTATAAAGCACTATCCCTGCACGGGTTTCTATAGAGATGTTTTGAGTTTTAGCCATTTTAAAATTTGATTTAATTTAAAAAAACTGTTCACTTTATCATTTTGGTATTGTCTCATTAACAAAGAATCATAATGCAAAATGTGGCTACACGCCTTCACTGAAAACTCCGTTATAACAATAAATACTCGGTATTATCATTTGTAACACACACACATTTTATGTTTTAAAATGATGAAACTGATGCAAATACATTTCAAATAATATTACTTAATAAAATTACTAAATAATTTTTATGTCACGATGAAAACATATGAACGGTACATATGTATTTATTCTGAAAATCTTATTAATTTGTCCCTCTTGTAATATTTATATTTTTATTTTGCCTTTCAAGAGCAAGGCATTATTTTTCATCATAGAATGATGACAGGCTGTTGACACTGGATTTTTTGATTGAGATTAAACTGAATAATTATTATTTGCATTGATGATAACTGGTTGTTCAAACCTGTCGAGTGTTTCAAATAAAATATGTCTGGTATTCATAATAAGAATCACTTCCATGTTGAGCTGATGCGTTAATTACACTGTAAACATTTACTATTATTTGTTTCGTTGACTAGTTTTTCTCAATTTGTGGTCTGTGAAAATGAATAGTTTAACACAATAATATGTGGTGATTTTATTGCGTCGTTTTAGTCACAGATCATTTGTTGATTCACGTCTCTGATTAAGTCATCTCATAATATTTATTTGTTTTCTACAAAGTTTGTACTACAAAAAGCGTGTTTGTCGTCGAATCTTTGGCGAGATGTTTGACAATCTGACATCATTGTTATCTAATCAAACCAGATTTATTTCATTGCTTACTGTATTATGTTAAGACACGGGAAGTTATTCTCGCAATGTATAATAATAATAGAGTTTTTTTAATGTCATTAACGCATAATAGAAGCAATCATTGTCCTTTGCGAATAAGGCACGATTGGTCAACGTTCAATTGTTTTGTGCAACAAGTGTTTATGTTGAAATTAATTATGAAATTCTACCAACTGAAGGCCTTTCATTCACAATTAACATATTATATATTAGTCGCATCGCATATTTTCACACTACGTTCGCACTCGAAAAGGCGAAAACTGTTATTTTGCAAAACTTTGTTGAATTTCAATGCAATTAAAGACTTAATGAGTACTCTGTCTCGTGGCAATTTATGAAATGGGTAATTTACCACTCTGAAACAGGTACAAATTACGGTATCTTACTATTTCCTTGTTGAAGTTTTATTATTGTATCACGAATTCACAACAACTAGAGTTTTTTTTAAATATACAGTGTAACTGAATTTTTTTAAGTGGTGGTAGGATATTGCAAAAATTAACATTTTGTATTATTAATTAAAAAGAATTAGTTCTTAATTCATGACGTATTTAACATCAACCAATGCTAATTTGACAGAAACAGCTGATTCCAAGATGGTGGTCCAAACTATTTCAAAGCAACGAAACGTTTTTAGTATTTTTTTTTTATTTTAATTAATAATAAAAAATATGTTATTACTCCATAATATTCTCAATAGTATTGTGATTCATCGTTTTAATTTGTATGATTCAAATCAGTATGCATACATATGTTGATAAATCTTATTATCTTGACTCTCGAAATTCGACTTATTTGTAATCGATAAGATTTAAAAAATGATATAAATATATTGATGAATGACATTCTTAAAATATTATTATTTTTTGTACAGTGGTACCTCGAGATACGAATTTAATTCGTTCCGGGATCATCGTTGTATGTCAAAGCAATTTTTCCACATACAATTCCATACAATCTGCCATTAATCCGTTCCAGTCCCTCAAAAAGTCCTAGCAAAAAAATGATTTTCTTAACGTAATGTTTTTTAATAAAAAAAAAGTTTATATGTAATTTTTTTAAATTGGCAATGGATTATTGGGAGGTGGATAATTTTAGTTTAAAATAAATAAACTAGTAATAACGCACATAATAAATATTTATTGATTTTTACATATACACAATTCTGGCGCGAAATTCTAGTAGTGACCTTCCATAAAAATTCGTATCTCAAATTTTCGTCCTATGTCGAGGTAGAAATTCTCGAATATAATTTGTCGTATCTCAAAACATTCGTATGTCGAGGTACCACTGTAATTATGTTTTATTAAACAAACACCGATTGATCGGCTAATTCTACCCACGTTTTTTTGACCTTGGTCGATTGTAGCTTAATAATCCTTAATGTTTTCAAAATAAATCAATTGTTTGATAACATTCATTAAACTGATGCTACCATCCTTATCAATTGTCAAGTTTGACACTATCTAAAGGTCATTACCACGTTTGTTTATTTTTTTTTAATTCGGTTTATCGGTCTGTTGCAAGGATGCTCAGGGCTTGGGAAGTTTTTTTACTAACTCGATATTTAATTATAATTAAATATCGAGTTAGTGATATTGGTTATAATTAACTGAATGGTTTTATTGAATATGTTGTTAAGGATTGTAGAGTATTTGAATATATCAAAAACCAGACGGATCAAACCTATTAAGACTATGGTAATGTATGCCATAATGAAAATCCTAAAGTTTGTATTATTTTAACCATCAGGTTATAGATGAACAATATCTTTGTATAATTCTCCTGGTTGTTGATTGTTATGATATAATTCCAATAATCATAATTGTGCAATAATCCCCTATATTTTCCATTATAAGTCGATGCCCTCAGTAAGGGTAATAAGTATTTAAAGATTGAAAAGTAAACGACCTGCAGTGTTCACGTGTATTAAAATTGCATTGGCTTCGCCGGTATTCGAACCCGAGTAGGTAAATCAATACCATCGTGACATAATAGTCAATGATATAACCACAACCCTACCATTATTTAAAACCAAAGGTTACTTTCAGCCTAATCACGTGTCGGCTAATTATGAAGAAAAAAACCACAACGCCATGTGTTTAATAATAACTGATATGCCTCTTATTTGACGGTCAATGAAATAAGTTTCTGATACGATCTCGACACGCAAGTCTTATCATTTAAAATATTTTTATTTACCTAATACATAATATGATGTATTCGTATTGCCTTTCTTCAATGTTATTTATTTAATTATATGAACTAGAAACTAGTTTTTATATGTGTTTTTCGTATGCACCCCATTGCGTGATTATTATTTCAATGCAGTGCATTTTAATTACACGTTCAGTAATAATAAAATACGCTTTTCACTATGTCATGCATTTTTACCTTGTAGGATTATAAAAATGTGCAGTAGAATAGGATCGGTGGTTTTCAAAGATGATGTGTGTGTCAATTTTGATGGGGCAAGGGCAAGTTGTTCGTGTGTATTTGATCTTGGATTAGTCATTATTTGTTATCAAGTATCATCATCGCAATTGCCAATGACGTCTTCAATTATTCACAATCGGAATCGTTTGAAACCTCCATTTTGTTCGTTGATTCTAGTGAATGATAAATAAGGAAAATGGTCAATGTCCAAGTGACCTCTCGAAGGGTAATCTTTTAATTGGTCAAATATTTGTATGGACGCACGTGATGTATTGAATTTGCGACTTATTCATTCATTATCTCGTTGGTTACAGGTTCGAATTACGAGGAACTCTGGTTGTATGGAATACTTGCCTGGCCGCCTTCAGCATCATGGGGGCCTGCAGAACCCTGCCTGAATTCATACATGTCCTCAGGAATTATGGACTGTATCACTCCGTTTGTGTTCCTAGGTAAGTCATTATTTTCAATATATTTCATTCATGTTAAAAATATAAATAATGTGGGCATGGGTTCAAATCTTGCTCAAGAAATAAATAAATGATTTGCTATCACGACTGGGGGATCAGGAGTAATCTAAATAAAATCCATATCGATCATCTTGTTCCAAGTTTACTCTGATTTTCTGGCTTGTATGGTAAATACTAATGAATCGGACAGAACTGTTGTGTCGGTAATAGTTGTTGTATATAAAAAAACAATATTTGTAAAACCTTCCCAAAAATCCCCTCGGGGCGTGTATGAATAAATAAATAATCTCATTTTTTAATAACATGTATATAACAAATATAACGTCTTGGTTATTTGACTGTATTTTAAATATTACATCTAAAATAGAGTTAAAAATATTAGAACACGTGAGGTTTGTTTTTTTACTAATGCATAAATCTTCATTTACTAGTAGGAATTTGCAATTATCGATAATTACAAAACATTTATATGCGAGAGTTCAGTTTTTTAATAATATAATATTCAATTATAAACACACGAAAAATAAAGAAATATATATAAATTATAGATAAATTTAAAAAATAAATACATATAACTATAAAATTATTTTTTAAAGATACGTTTGAAATACTATTTATAAATTAAAAAAATTATAATTTTTTATATAAGAATTTTTGAGAATTTTTTATATTGGATTTTTTTAACACCTAATCTGTGATTTTTGTTTTTATACTCATCAATTTGAAATAATTTTGTTTTTTTTTTTATATATATTATTAAATTTGTTTATCTTTTTTGTTGACAGTTATGCGTTAGTAAAAAAGTCACTTATGTCATTTTTTTATTGAAGTGTTTATGATAGTATGTAATATTTTCGGTATTAAAAAAAATCAAGGCATCGTGTAAAAAGTCACTTAGATAAATCAAAATACAAAATGATTATTTACTGCGATTTATATATTTTTTTGTTGATTTTTAATACGAGTCAAACGGATGTGTGTTTAATAATATAGTCGGCGAATTCTGAGGAGACTTGTTTTTGACAGTTAAGTTTTCCTTATTTGCAGTACCTCAGAAATCTCGCAAGTCTTTTATGCAAAATCACACAATGAATATTATTATATTTAGCGAGGTGGAAAAATGTAAAGCTCAATAACACTGCAAGGTTCAATAGAACATAATGGAATTATGAGAGCGTTAATATCTTATGATGTTTCACACAACACTTCGCTAGTTTATCCTTTTTATAATACCATTGAATCCATTTACTACAAATCCGAATATATACATACAATCACACACCACTATCAACAATTATTGTGATTTTTTCAAGTATACAGTATATATGATTAAATTAATGCCTTTCTGATAATTGCTGCCTTGATCGTTCACTTCAGTTCGCGGTTGATAATTGTGTATTTTTGTTATTTATACTTTTTTTTAAATAATTCATGGAATTGAAAAACATATCGATTTCTACCAATAAGAATGTTTTTAACTATGTTCGCTTACATTTATTTTAACTCGTAGTATTTACAAATAATAATTGTTTTTTTAATATTAAATTTTTCTTTACATTAAAAATATATCTTCATAAAATCTTATCATATTAGGGTTCATGTACAATATTTTTTTCGGTTATTATAATTTCTTACTTCCACCTATAATAAAAACCTGAAAATAGCAATATTCATATACTTTTTTGATAATAATGCACATCAATAACAATTATTATACAGCTGCATAGTTTTAAAATATGCTAAAGTACGAACCAAATAACTTTGAATTGCTACATATAAAAGGCCATAGTGTATGTATACGTTTTACTGTGTGTCTATTGTGAGCTTTCTTATTGGAAAATGAAAAAAGAGCTCACAATACAACAACACAGTAAACCGTATACATACACGATGACCTTTTATATGTAGTAATTCAAAGTTATTTGGTTCGTACTTTACCTAAATTATATTTATCCGGGTTAATTTTAATTGTGTACTTTTACTACTCTTATTACTCATGCCTTTTGTGAGGTTGTGTCATTGATTATAATATTTATTACAAATACTTCATAATAGTGGGCAAATTATACACGAATGTTATTCGGTTGTGCAATGAAAGTGGAATCGCAATTTGGAACACCATGTTGGAATTCACTGTGCGTTCTTATGTACTCAATACTGTTATCAGGTCAAGTTTATATTATGTATTTGGTTTTGGGATGCAATATTTCCCCAGTGGCACAGTGGCTAGACACTTACTTACTAATGTGAATATGATTGTATTTTACAAATAACTCAATGTGAATTTTCCATATAAATCTTCATTATTAAGTAGTTATGTTTTCCCCTTAAATTACTACGACCGGTTGCACCATTTGCTTTTATATTCATAATATTCGAACATATTTAAATATTTGGATAGTTGTCTTTAGTAGCAACTTTATCATCAAATATATTGGTAGGTATTCAAGGTTTTCGTGAAACTAGTATTTAAATGATTGAATTAAAGATATCTTTATTGAAATTACGCCTTCGTAGCAGTTAAATAATTCAATATTTGAGGACAAATATTATTGGATTGAATCATTTAATATTCAGAGAAATACATATTCATAAAAAAATCAAATTTTCCTTCATTAAAAAAATATGTTTTTCCCAAAATTATTTATAAAAAAACCACTGCATTAATTACAAAGTATGTTTTTATAACATTTAAATATGATTGATTTTCTGTTTCGAAGGTTTGTTCAGGTATCTGGATTTGTGTTGTTTTGTATTCGTCTCTTTATGAATCAGGGAAAAACCCTGCTCAAGGCGATCGTTGAAGAATCTTAATTTATTATTATTCCTCGGGGTCCAAAAATCGTGCATGATTTATTTAAATTTATTTGACATTGTTCGTAATTAATTGCTTATGTACATATTCTGCACTCGACATTGAATATTTAAAAATAACGGCCGACCTTTCATTAATATTAAACGATTGATTTATTCATGTTTGAAGTGTTTGTTGTTGAAAGTTCTGATGTATTTTCGCATAGGCTGTCACTGCTTGAACTAGAATAGGTGTTTTTATTATTCATTTCCCCAGTAATTGCCGCCATTTGTCCGATTGAAACATTGTCGGCGATATTGCGATGGTCAGTGTATAAATGCGTGATTGTCGTTCACTTTCTTCTTTTATATTGCTTCTCCATCGCCCCATATTTAACTCGTGTTTGTTTATCCGAGTTAATATCTCTAATGAATATTAAATTATATTCTCTTTATAAAATGTATGTTAAACCAAATAAGTCGTATCGTACGAGGCGTACTTACTTCTTATTTGTATTTAAATAAGACGAGAATTTTTATTTAATCACAAATAAAATATGCAATCCCAATTAAGTGGACTCTTTCTTTCCCCACACACTTTAAAAGATGTCGCTTTCGTCACGCTATCGCGCCTTTTTATTGTGAATCTTCTCTCATAATCAAATTATTTATTAATTTACGCCACAAGGAGCTGTTTTGAGAGGGTATTTTTTTTTACACAACAATGTGTTAATTCATTGTCTGTCGGTGATCTTAACTATTACTAGTTCACAAGTTACAGACTCAATAATCACCTCAGTATTTACCTTAAAATCCAGGAAATCAGAGTAAATCTGGATGAAGACGATCGATCGCGATTTTATTAATATTATTTCCTATCTTTCAGTGGTAATAACCGATCAAATCAATTAAAATATTTTTTTTCTTGAGGGATTTGAACCCATGTTCACAGTATTTGTAGCCACACTGGTTATTTTGGTAAATTATGACATAAATGTTTTTTTTTAAAAGGTTAAGGATCACTAATAATGGTCTTGCGTATCCAAACTTCTCCTTTCGAAACGACATATTTGTGCGAATTTCAAATTAATATTCAAATTATATTAAACATAACCTAGATATATGATATTCAATTGCGTTGAAATAAAATATTTACTTTTTTTTTTTTTTACATTTTCAGTTTTATTGAACAAGACCGCGTAAGTGGCTTCTGGACCTGGATGTTCGTTCTTTCAAAACTACCAGAGCTGGGAGATACTGTGTTCATAGTTCTGCGACGGCAACCACTGATCTTCCTCCATTGGTATCATCACATCACAGTCCTCCTGTATTCCTGGTTCTCTTACACCGAATACACTTCAACTGCTCGCTGGTTCATCGTAATGAATTATTGCGTCCATAGTTTGATGTATTCATACTACGCTCTCCGCAGCATGGGATACTTCCCGCCGAAACTGTTTGCAATGCTGATCACCACCCTGCAGCTGACTCAGATGATAGTAGGATGCGCTGTGAATGTTTGGGCCTACAGTTATCTGAAAGACCACTCGCCTCACTCTTGTCACATCTCCCAGTTCAATGTGAAACTATCCATAGCCATGTACTTCTCGTACTTTGTCTTGTTCGCCAGATTCTTCCACAAGGCCTATTTATCCGGAGAAAGGAAAGGAGCGCGTGGTGTGACAGCGCCAGGCGAAGGAATAAGCATGAAGTCATCAGTGAGACAGAACGGTGTCATTGAGAATGGCTCATGCCACACAAATAAAATCAAAGCACACTGATTCACGCCAATACAGATAATTGATTTTGTATCTTTGTTGTTTGCCCAGTCAATTTAGTACACGCTACATAATTGACTTTGATACCTCAATATTTATAAAATGTGTGTATGTATCGCCTTTTCAGGCCTTATGACCTCAAAAATATTGGCCATTTATTCATTCAAAAGTCTTAGATTCTCACAAATTTTACATATTATATGTATATACATGTAATATGCATTTTTTGGGAAAGTTCAAATTAAAAAAAACTTTTAACTTAATTTATATATATTGTTGAATATTTAATATTTTTTCATTCCTTTGATTAGTATATATATATAAACATATATATAAAAAGACGATATTTAAGATAGGCTTTGTTACTGTTGATGAATTTTTAATGGATCGCGCTTTTTATATTTTGTTGTTTCGTTTGATTTTCATTGTTGTGTTGTGCATACACATTTGATATGTGTATCGATTCCAAAAAAAACGAAGATAAGCAAAAGAAGAATGTTGTATTTTTCTAAATAAAATGTGTCCAAATTTTTGAATAACTATCCTCTAGTTTAGTAATATCAATTATATTGTCAATGTTTTTACATTGGTCTTTTCTCTGGATGTGTGCATGTAGTGAATCGTAATAACAACAACGCTATGTAATGGCTTCATTAAAATGAATCAGGAATAACATGAATCAGGTGTGCTAACATTTTTTAGATAAAATATTTTAAATGTATTTGTTACAATCCACACTCGGCATTAAACTTTACTTCATTCCTTCATTATACGAATGCTTATTTTTAATATATGTCACAATGTAATTCCTTTTTTTACCGAAAGCGAAGTGAGTACACAGTATGTTTATACACCATACAGTAAATTGTAGCAATATGTGGTTTTTAAAATGTGATATGTTAAACTAATATTATTTTTACCTCATGTTGTTTAGTTTTTTGTCTTATTTATGCGAAATTGTTGTTTTGTTGCTAGTGTCATTTCTAATGTTTTTCTCTCACCACTTAGCATTTCTTTTTTTTAATACATATTGATAATATTGTCATTGTTATTTTCAATATAATTATGATCAAATATGCCATTCAAGATATCAATACTTCACTGAATATAACAACAAATTAATTTTATTATAAGCTTAGGAAGTATAAAGAAATTATATAATTTTCTCTTGTTTATTTATTTTATATTTATGTATGTAATATAATATTCTAGCTAAGGGCTTAATACATTTCAGCATTTCAATACAACAAAACAAATATCTAATTATTGGGTCTAAAATAGACAGGTTTGTGTGTCAATGAGTATTCATTAGCAGGGATTCGAACTGTTAACTTTTATATTCAGGTTTTCCTTATGGTTCATATAAAAAATTATACATATGGTTTTCAGTTTTTATGTCGCTTAAAAATATACAAACAAATTTGGGGTTTGGGCATAAATAAGTTTTTGGTTTGTAATCCTGTACATTAATAATATTCAGTAGAAGCATACTACAATAAAATCAAACGCCGGTATTCACAATCATATATCGGTGCTTACAGTTTTTAATTTAGGTTAAACGTTGACCATGAAAACCATTCAAAATGTTCTGGAGTATGAGAGATTGCTCGAGTAATACTTTTAATAGTGTCAGTGTCGCTTCAAATTACTTTCGATCGATCAATATATTCTGTAGTAGATAAAGTGTGATTTTCTAAGATCGCCTTATTTCTAATGACATAGCGACAATAGGTTTACTTCCTCAATTTTACCATGTTTACTTCCCAGTTTCATAAAAGTATAACAGATACTGCTTTTAATGCACAAAGGTTTTTCTACTCTGACTTATTATTGTGTTATAGTGATATTGAACTTTCTAAATAATTGTGGTGAAGATGTATCTTGTGAATTAAAAGAATATGTACCGGCAGTTTTACGGTCAGGACTTGACAAATTAGTTCATTCGTCTGTTTGCTCTTGATAAAGGGATGCTGTTATAAATTAGCGTGTAATGTAATTGGAAGATTAGCTAATAAACTAAGAATATTGTAGCTATTTGAATTATTATCTCTATTGTCGAACTTGTAATTATATTGTTCTGAAATATTTATAAAGTTACTTTTCAATGAGCAATGACGGGTTGCTGTTTGTCTGGTGAGTAGGTTTCTGTGAATAGTTTGTCGAGTCTTGACGGTTTTTTTTTAATACCTTTTTGAAACAATTTTATTTAGGAATTTGGATTTTATAGTATTTTTGATATGCATAGACATACTTGAGTTATACAATGCATTTGTCACAAAGCTATATGATGTTTTATGCAATGATGTGAAATCGCTTTACCCACCAGTGTACTGTAAATTATTTTGGATATGTGTGTAAATATAAATAAGCTTTCTGATAAGCCCGAAAGTTTAATAACACTTCCTATTTATTCTGTACTGTATATTAATATTTGTCAACTGCCTTACCGGACAGTGATTTTTTGATTCAAAGTTGTTTCACCCTGAAGGGATTAGTAAATGTCGATAATTTAAGCAAAGAGTACTTGGCTCAATGTAACATATTTATATTAGGGTAAAAGCTAGACTAGGACTTTCTGTAAATTATGCTACAACAATAAACTTCATGATTTTCTTTACACTTGTGTTTTACTCTATAGTATTCTGTATTCATAAAAATATTGAAAGGTCAGTATTTTACAATTACAATTACCTCAACTTATCGAATTTTTTCATTTCTCTCAGAATTGCAATCTATCAAAGTGTTCCTATCTATGAAATATTATTAAATATTACCAATTTTTGCTTTGAGATTTAATACATTAATGTTCCTATAACTACAGAGTTACTAGATGAAGCTGGTATGATTGTGATTTTGGTAAGTGTAATACTTTAATAAATCTGCAGTATAATTGCAACATTACTTGTAAATATAATAGACAAAATAGTAAATGATTATTGTTAAAGAAATTCAAAAATAAATTTAATTATCGATAAAATTATATTTTTTTTATTATATCTCATTTGTTTTTCACCAGTTATGTTGGTACCTTCTAATAATCAAAAATAAAAGTTTCGTTTGATTTTAATTCTTTCCATTTATTATTTTTGTTCAACGTTTGATTTTTCAGGATGATTATTCATAAATGAAATTCATTGCCTAATGGCAATAAGGATTTTTGTATGATTTGACAGCAGGTTTTTTAAGGTTACGCGTGACAATATGAGTGCGGATCATTGTTATGGAGATTCCCTTACAATACTTCCCGCAAATGATAATATCAGGGAGTTGCAGACTATCATAAGAGATAGGTAAAGTGTTATTACATCAATTAAATGCAAGTATATTAAGTCCTTTAAACCAATATACCAATTCTCTTCAGAAACACCAGCCGAAACGATTTTAAATTTTATGCTGATCGACTTATACGACTTGTTATCGAAGAGAGTTTAAACCAGCTTCCTTTTACAAGCTGCCAGGTTATTACACCGACTGGAGCTACTTATGAAGGACTGAAATACAGAGCAGGAAACTGTGGAGTCTCTATTGTGAGGTCCGGTGAAGCTATGGAGCAGGTAATTCAATATTATATTAAGTCAGGATTATTTTACTATTGTAATGTATACCATTTAATTTAGGGCCTCCGAGACTGCTGTCGGTCTATCAGAATCGGTAAAATATTAGTAGAAAGTGATACTGATACACACGCTGCCCGAGTTGTATACGCTAAATTCCCCGAAGACATTTCTAAACGGCAAGTGTTATTAATGTATCCCATCATGTCCACTGGAAACACTGTTTGTCAAGTAAATATCTCAATCAGGTAATAAAACCATTGCACAATTAATAATGGTTTCTATTTAATTAGGCGGTGAATGTCCTCAAAGAACACGGCGTCAAGGAAGAATACATAATATTGTCGAATCTCTTTTGTACACCACATGCTGCCAAAACAGTTGTAGATTATTTTCCAAAGATGAAAATTTTAACTTCAGAAGTACATCCGGTTGCTCCGAATCAATTCGGACAAAAGTACTTTGGGACTGATTAATCAAATACCTCGAATTGATTTTTGTGATTTATTTTTTTATACACAAAACAATGTAGGTTGAGTATTTAAATATGTATTTATTAAGGTGTAGTTCCTATGAATTTAAATAATTTTTTATTGTAAATGTTTGAATAATTTTATAATAATATGTTTGTGGCACTACTTTGAAAAATAAAACAATTACACATCCCATTTTAGAAAGTTTTATTAAAAAATACACATTACATGTTATAACCATTAAATATATTGTTCAAAAAGCTTCTAAGCGTTCAGTTGGTTTTTATGCCTCTTTTTTTCAATGTTAAAGTTATAATGTTAATCTCATATATATTATATACAATTGACTTGAAAAGGATCTGTAAATTATACACTTTTGTACACCTAATCTAATATAAATATTAAGAAAAAAACTTCACAGCAATGACTAGAGGTCATATAATTTATGGTCATTTTAAAACATAGCCCTCTAATGTCGAAATTCACTCTGAACAATAATTATAGTTATGATTTGAATTTTTATAAATTAAATCTGCTTCACAAATGTAGCACCATCTGACTATAGCGTAGGCAATTTCTATTATCCATAATACTATAAATAGATAAGGATATTGATTTTTGTATAAGCATCATTCGGAAGGAACTATTTCAATGATTCAAGAGAAAATCATCAAACTGTGTCATTAGTAACTATCGTAAGTGTTTTAGATGTATTAATTGGCTTTTAATATGAAATAATATGTTAATTTTTATAATAAAGATTGTCTCATTAATCCTATAGATACTTTATATATTTAATTGCAAAATAGACAATATTAATTTGCCATAGTAGTTATATAAATATTATGTAGTGGATCTCTTCTACTTCGATAATATAGTTTAATATAATATAAATACATATGATTGATAATATAAATTAAGGCCACGCATATTTAATTTTGGGGTCTATACATCTAACTTAAGATTATCAAAAAAATACAGTGTAATTGGTGTAGCGCTTAAAACCAATGATGATTTGTCTAAAAGTGAATCGATAAGCTAATTTACATTTTATATAAGGCATTTTCAATTGATCCATCGATATTACAATTGGTTCTCAATAAATATTAGGAAGATGTAGTTAGTAAAAACATATATTCCGTTAAAACCTTTGATGACGGTACAGAATACTCCCTTTATTTGAATAGTGTATGTAAAAAAAAAAGATTTCTTAAAATTAATTTCATAAATATCAATGAATGATGTATGTAAGTACAAAAAATGACATTCATAAAGATGGCACTTTTATTATGTTGATGTGGTTGGAGTATTTGATTGGTTTACATTAGTTTTTGTTTAGCGCATTCGGGGCATATGATGTCTTCAGCATCCGTGATGAATCCTCTTCCTACCAGTGATGTTTTGCAAAGAGCACAGATGAAGCAGTCATTGTGCCAATGTCTGTCCTCGAAAGATATGAAACGAGTTCCGCCAATACCTGAAACGGTCATGATTGTGGTTAGGTTCTTCTGAAAGAGTACTGGTGGTATGAATATTACCTGTGATGGGCTTGGTGCATGATGTACACCTCTTGGCGAAGAGTTCTCCGAAGCACTCGGCGCAGTAAGGCTTATCATCGCGGGATGTAAACCTTTGTCCGGCCAAGGACATGGAGCAATGTGTGCAGGTAAAGCATTCGCGATGCCACGGCTCATTCTTGTAAGTTACACCGCCTTGAGTGATTATCTGAAATATTCATTAATATCACATATAAATCACTGTTAAAGCCAATACTAATAATAATAATCCAACATACCTTATTGCACTTGATACACCTGGTGGCAAACTTCTCCTCGTAGCAACCTGCACAATAGATCTCCTGTTCGCGAGGGATGAAACTCTTGGTGCCGATCGGAGTCTTGCAAACCACACAAGAGAAGCACTTCTCGTGCCATTGCCTTGTCTTGTACTCCATTTTCTTGGTACCTTTAAATAGAAAAACATTATTATTTCGATTTTCATAAAATGAAGACTAAACGACTATCGAATTTCAATAAAATACCGCGAGACATAACCTCAGCCGACTGGCACGGTGTTGAACCCATGTTAGTGTTTATCAAACACACAGTTTCAAGTTTCATATTAAATAAATAATATGGAACACGCGAACGGAAACTTTGACAAATACGCAATACAAAGAACACGTGAAGGAACGTTTTTATTTAAATATATTGAGAAAATACTACTATTTTCAAACTATAGCTCGTCACTAAAATAATTATTTATACCTTTGGTGACAGTGAGCTATCTAACTTGAGAGTTAAATATCGCATAAAACAAATTGCACAAAAATGAACCGATAGCTCTCGAGATACGTAGCTCATTGTTTAAGGGAACCGACCATAAAAAAAGCGCAGAAGAATAACAAAAATACTAGATAAATTTAAAATATCATTAAATTCAGTCACAGTAGGTTTTACTAGTATTTTTTTATACTAAAATTTGAGATAAAAGGAATGGACTATAGGAGAATTGGGCAAACCCATCATTATAATTATTGAGTAATATTTTTTGCATAAAAATATTACGTTTATATTTATTTACATACGCCCTGAGGGGCTTTTCATCGTCTGTCGGTGATCTTAACTATTACTAGTTACACATGCTACTGAAAAAATCGCCTCAGTATTTACCTTGAAATCCAGGAAATTAGATTGAACCTGGATGAAGACGATCGATCGGGATTTTATTAATATTATTCCCCATCTTCCAGCGCCTTACCCCTGAGCTGGCGGTATAAATTGATAAATAAAATAAACGATATGAGGACCAAATATTAAAACCCAAGGAGAACGTGCTCTGATTCTCTATAACTTAGGAAGGACATTTTGATTTTTTATAATATTTTGAATTTCCGACTTGCGAGGCGGCCCTGTAAGAGAGTAGTAGTATTTGCAAGTTGTGTGATATTTTATATGATATTTTAAAAGCTGTACATATTGGAATGACTGGATGTCACGTGACATGAGCTCGTCTTACATATAAGGATGCAAGTATGGAATAACCAAGATGGTGGGCAGGCCGCAAGCAAACTATATATTATATTATAATCATAATAATAACCAGGTCAAGTTCAAACTATCTATACATGTATTCAATATTAAACTAGCAATTGCCAGTAAAAGCAAACATATTATTTGCTACAAATCATACACGATACTCGACAAAAACTCAGCTAATATTGCTGCAAAAATACAATAACTAACGAGTTTTTGATTGAGTCGTTTCTCTAGCAGCGATTATGATCAAAACACGCACATTTCTATAAGCTTTATTAATAATTTATAATTAACTTTCAGATACACAAACCGAAACTCCCTGTCTGTGAATACATTTTAAAATTGACGATCGTGTTGATTTTTAGGTGAAATTACATATATTAAAGATATTTTTTATAGTCTTAGTATACTTTCGACTACACCCATGTAAAAATTGTATTAAATTGAAATAATGGGATTTTTTGCAGAGCAAATTTCAATATTGAGATCAATTATACCAAAAAACACAATTCACGATAAGCTAAAATTGATTTCTTATGTGTATTTAAATTAAAACAAAACCAAAAGTAGAACCTCTTAATGTTTGAACTTGTTCTACAAAATTATGAAATTGGGAATTGTGTACAATTTTAACCCAAATTAGATTAGATACTCTTTGTAAAGTAAATGTCAAAGTCAATACACGTATTATAATTTTCCGGTGTGGCCAATTGCTGCCTTTGGTGAATAATCTCACCTCTGAGTGTGACATTTACTAAATAAAGAATATTTTGGGCTATATTCAATATAATGATGTAATAAAAGTGTGTTAGTGAGTTGTGTGGTTACGAATAGACTAGAGCTTGGTAGTATTAGCGCACACGCATACACACTTTATATTTGTTATGTAAAGTGAAGTTTTAAAAAGAAGAGTCAATATTTTATTTTGTCCCCATTAATCGATAGATATCTTTTTAACTGTTCTATTTTGTATACATTTCAGGGCTATTATAAAAACTTTTGTTCGCGTGTTGAGACGTGAAAAGTCTAATCAGCATTTTATTCGACCAGACGTTAATAAAATTGGTAAAACCTACAAATAAAAATACTAGTCGCCTTGAGACTTGTTAGAAAACGCGTAAATACACATTTTGTAAAAATGGAGCGATGCGGTCAGGTCATGTGTATTATATATCGCACAAAACAGCCATATGTTCAATTAAATATTTATAATTTATTACGGTGACATTATGGCATGGCTTTATGTAATATGAGGCGAGATTACCATAAAAAGAACTACCATTGCCATACTTTTGCCATTAATTAATACACACAGTCTTCACAACAAATGCACATTTCTATTCAAAAATAATCATTATATATATACTCAGTTAGAATTCAAGTTCAAAATCAAAAGCCCCCCAATCTTAAGTTGTAATATTTTATTATCGAAATATCGTAAATACATATAATTATCCTCCATTCTGATGGTTTAAAAAGATGATTCCAAAGAGTCCCGAGATTTTTAATGAAATTGTACAAGGGGAGATTTTTTTATTAACTAGGATATTTCATAAATAAATTACTATAAAAACAAGTAATGAGTCAATTTTCTTGAATTTCTTAGACAAAAAATCTCGAAAGACAATGAAAAATATTTAACCAGCAAATTTTTCACATAGAATTTATTGTCTCATTTAGATTTTATCTTGTATATAAAATTATACATATTTCCTAATGTGTCAGTTTTCAATCAGTTCAAATTGCATTTATAATAAGTGGGTCAATGTGTTCGAATTAATAATAAATAATAAATCTGCTTCTCGTATTGACTGTCATTAATAATTTTAGAGTAGGTATCGATAAAAAATTGATAAATAATTCATAAATTCATCCGCTTTGTAATGTGATATTAACTATATACAGTTTGTTCCGCATATTTAAAAAAAATCTAATTGCAATATTTTCGACAATCAATTGATACATTTTTTAATCGACAGATAAAAATGCTCAAAAGAAACAACCGATAAGATAAAGATGAAAGTGAGATAAATATGCAAAGAAACCAAATGAGTTGTATTTTATAACAATAATTTAACACCTACATAAATGATTATATTGTGACATTCAAGATTGCATCGTCGAGGAGGCGGACAATATTGTACAAATATAAATTAATTATTAATATTCACACATGTTAATTAAAAATATTATGATAATTAAAAATCTTAAGGGCGTATTATAATTTATAATAGTTGGTATTATCATGCATGAATAATAATTTTCATTTAATTAATCTATAATATTTCCATTTAAAAAATATAATTTCATATTTTTTTATATAAAAAAAAATAGTTTGTCCTTATTTTTAATTCTTACTTAATTTAATTAAAACTCATGGCATTTGTTTTACCGATTTTTCCGCCAATATTGTTAAAGGCCTATTAGATTTCTTTGAATTAGTGTGTTTAATCTCTGAATCAGTGTCGTATAATAACAGTAAGGCAATAATAGTAACAGTAACAATTTCTATAGTATGTTTAGTGTAAAGTGATACGTATTTTAATGATTAAAAAAAAAATATATATATATACGCTCCGATGGACATTGTTACAAATTTTGTTTTTTAGACACAACAACGTGTTAATTAATAATTGCCACAGTATTTACTTTACAATCCAGGAAATAAGAGTAAACCCGGATTAAGACGATCGATCGGGATTTTATTGATATTATTCCCGATCTACCAGTCGTAATAACCAATCATTTTTTTTTTTAATTTTTGGATTAAGCATGATTTGAAGATATTATGCTGGTTAATTTTTTTTGTAAAATAATTTACAAACACAATAATAATACATTTCCCATACATATAATTTTACCAAGGTGTTGTAATACTACGAGTTTTTTTTATGCCAACACATGTTTTGTCCAGGTTGATCTTCACCTCAGAGATGATGTCATCCTTATAACTTTGCTCTAAAGCCTTCATCATTAGTATTATTATTATTACATACCTGTGTTGAATATAAATTAAAATAATATTAATGCTATATTAGCATTAAAACATTCCCCATAAACACCTTCGTCGAGCGTCGGTCAATACAATTAGTGATGGACAAATAATGCCTTTCATTACATTATGAAGATGAAAAATAAATGTTGAATTTTTTAATAGACAAACAGGAAGACGATTTGTGTTTTAATAATGTAAATTCTTTGTGTTTGACATGTCAAAAGAGTTATTAGGCAATTGACCAAAGATATACAGAAATTACGTCATGGAGTCAAACATGTACCAGGATAAAAATGAGTCGGCGGCATTTTTCATAAACACACACAATAATCCGTTGAATTGTTTCTATCAAAATATTGTATATTTTTATCAATGATGTCACAGAGTATTCGAGTTTACTGAAAAAGCCGTTCTAAATCGGGTCATAGAATAAAATACATAGCGGTTTTCTGGCCGCTATGTAAATAGATAATAAAAAAATTAACTAGACGAAATACTGTATCGGGGACAAGATCGACAATAAACAATTTATAATTGTCAAATAAACAATTTAGTACCTAATGATAATGTATTTAATATACCCGTAATTTACATATTATTTATTTTATTTGTAGTAGAAAAAGAAAACGGGACATGGTGTCCGAAATACCGTAAATGATTGGTATATTGATTACCGTGTATATTGATTAAATATAGGGCCGTATTTAATATAATACTATGTTATTGAGTCGTGCTATGTGATGTGTGTACGAATAGACTAGAGCTTGGTGTGACCAATGAGGATCGTTCGTGGAATTATTCTACAAACATCAAAAACGAGCCTTAGTATTATTTACATTTTTTAAACCGATCACAAACATACTAATTTTAATAGTTTTTTATATACTACTAATATACTATCAACAAAAAATAATAGAACTAGTAGAAAATTTAGCCACAAATGCACACAAAGAATTATGATAAATGATTTATTCAAATAAGAGCCGTCTTGTGGCCAAGTGATTAGTATGTGATTAGAGTGAGACTCTCGAGTTCGATGATCGGCGCCCGCAAAAATAGTGATCTAGTGTAGCGAACTAGATGTGAAGGACTCATTGCTGTAGGGTGGCTTGGGAAACCACCTCTACCATACAGGGTGGACTTGAAATAACTGAGAATATTTTAGGGGGTGGTAGGGTATCGTAAGAATAATTGATTTTTTTTAAATCATAGTCCTTTTGGAATCAGGTTTGGACCACCATATTGAAATCAGCTGTTTCTCTGAAGTACTGAGTTACTGTTACAGTCAGTCTCTGTTACGTGTATATTGTGTCTGTTATACGTAATTAATATTATTAATTATTTTTTAATCTTAATGAATAAAAAAAATATTTTTTTTTCGATTATCCTTACGATACTATCCCTACCAACCCCTAAAATATTCTCAGTTATTTCAAGTCCACCCTGTATACTCCCGTAAAGACTTGGCCAACCCCTTACAAAGGAATCCCATCAATAGGGAAGGTTTCACGGTATATATGTTTATTCAAATCGTTTGTATGTAATAATAAAATAAAGGTGGGATTTCATGAATATAAATGAAAATAGTGTTTGGGTGATTGTATAGATGAATAATAGTAAACCACGCAATGTAGTTATGGAAATTCAAACTCGAATTCCAACCCACATAAAAGAGCGGAGGGATAAATGTGTAAAAGTATACGTGCTTTCAGATACCTGGCGAGGTTTTCTTAGGGTCACCCAAGAGACAGTCGTCTCTGAGGGCGCACGTGAAGGCCTTAGTTTCAGCGGCCGAGTTGAGGGAGAACATGGAGAGGATGGCCACATCCTCATTATTCTGGCGAGCTTTGCGGATCCTGTCCTCGCCCACAGTCTTGGTGGTGAGATGAAGTCTCGTCTTGAGGTCATTACTTAACACATCGGCTGACATCCTGCCGCCTGCGCTCCTGCGTGGGCTCTCAATTTTGAAAGATTGTACAATACTCGCACAACACACGCACAGATTACTGAAGGCTGTATTCAATGAAGGCTTTGCGACTTGTTCACGCGCCGGAGGTTCAACCAATACTGAACACTTCAACACCGCCTGCCGATATTTCTCATCGACTCGATCATTTATCATTACCACTCACAAATAACACGATCGATCACAAATAATACATTTATTTTAATTCAAGTAATATATGGATCTAGGACCGGCTTTTATATCAAGTTCCTCGAAGCCCCGCGTCCGTTATAAAAAAATTTCATTTGGATCATGCTTTATCATTAAAATATTTTTTTCTAATAATTTAAATGTAAAAAGGTAACACGTAGTCGGAAGTATACTTAGACTCATACAATTGGAATTAAATACAAGAAAAAATATCTTTAATATGGTTTTCCACCCAGAAATTAACACGACCAACGATATAAAAAGGAAATTTCCACCATACTTTAACATATAAATTTACCGATTCAAAAATAAATAAATAAATTTCCTAATTATATAATATGTATATTTGTTGAGACAACTGAAACACAAAAAACTCTGTTTAAATTTCCAGTAGGTATAAACGCGAAACTACTATTAAAAAATAGATAATCGTGAGAATATTTTAAAGGAAGGGAGGATATTAAAAATATATATATATTGTTTTATGTATATAATTGTTTTTTACAATTAATTATTAACTATTTGGGTCATTTGTTTAATTTAATCATATTTCTTTCTACTACTAAAAATAAACCGCTGTTATCCCATATTAATACAAAATATCAATTACGTTGCTAACACCGTGAAATTATTTACTTAGTCTTTCAAATCTCCTCACTAAAGTCCTTTATATTTAATGCTTATGAATATAATTGTCAATAAAACAATACATATTTTTATTTAATTAAATTACGAAAAAGTCCATAAATTAAGAAAATAAAATATATCATAAACAATATGCAATAAAATAATTTGTATGACAATCTGAATAGCAGCTGTGAAATAATCTGCTTGCGATAGTTGCAAATTACCGATAGCATGTTTGTATTAAGATTATTTTAATCAACAGTTCTTTGTGTTGTGTTATATTTACATTTCTCGATATCACACTACCTTGAGTTTGAAATTTTTTTTTTGCGATGAGTGTGCATTTACATTGAATATTGAGTATAAATGGATCTTGATTTATGTTTGATTCGACTAGAAAGTTGGCGCATTCTATATGTATTTTTAAAGTATGTTGATATTTTATTAAACATTGATAATGATACGAAAAGAGAAAGTTGTATGTAGATTTTCGATGCAAAGAATAATTTTCTTTTGAATAAAACTGCTTATTAATTAAACATACAAAACGAAAATATGAATAGACTTATGTAATTAGAAAGCTTCAAGAATATTTCTTGACGATATTAGATTTTTCTTACATTGCAAGAATCAATTGACTTCATTTAATTTCAATCGAACCTAACCTAAACTTAAGCTTATATTTTTATGGAAGAGTAAGAATAGTCATTAATAATTAAGTTTCTAATAAAATAAATATCATATTTGAAAAGGACAAAAAGTGACAGCATGAACTTGAGGAAATAACATGACAACAAGTAAGAATATATTTTGGTCTATACTCTACTGAAAATTAATTTAAAATCCATTCAATAATTTTGTATATTAAATATACAGTATTTGAATAGCATTGTAAAACAATTGTTCATGATTAAATTAAAAAGCTGACCATTTGTAGCCGCACAGTGCGATTATCAATCACTGTCTCTGCGATGAGGGGAACATTTTAATAAGGATTACCTCACGTTTTGTGGGCGGGTTTTACTGATTGTTGTATATTGTCAGGTGTATTTGAGTTTTAAAGGCCGTCTTGTATCCAAAATGGAAAATGTTTAAGACCGGAGTATTGTTTAACAAAGATGATATCCGAAATAAATGCGTGTGTTTTAATACCAGACATACTTGAATCAAACAAAAAACTAAGGTCACCGTGGATAGAACAATACCGGGGATGATAAAATAATCAATAACAGTTAACCTGGAATTCGCAAAATAAAAAAATGTAAAAAAATAATAAAATATACGGGTAATTACAATACAAACATACCTACGTACCCTTGTGAACAGAATATTAGCTAGGAAGTCTACATACATAGTTTATTTATACAAAAAATGTATTCTGTCCGTAAATATGTTTTTTCTTTAGTTCGTTTCGATTTCAATTTTTAAAATATTTCGACAACATTTGAAAATTATACATTTTTATAATGATGTTGCTATTTAATGAGTTCAACGCCTTAGTAAACCAATGAAATCGTTTCCTATTATTATATAAAAGTGCCAAATCTTGAAGAAAAAAACGCATTAATCACTTGATTTATCATAAATTATGTTTTTTATTTAAAATGGACTTGGTTGTGAACCATCATTTAAAACATCTCAAGTTCAATCAAACACACTCCATATAATTTGCACATTGAGCTGTCGAAAATAATTTGATAATAATTAGACGGTGGTTTATGGTGTTTAATAAGCATAACATTATTTAGTATTTCAGGTGGGTACTAATTGGTCATTTATTATTCGATATTGGTCAGGCAGCCAGTAGGCGAGGTTAGTGTCAATTATGTTGTAAAAATAAATCGAATCGACGGATTTTTGTATCTGGATAGCGTATAGGAAAATGCAGACCTACGCAGTTTTCCAAATGCGGACATCATATAAATAAATATCCACCATTTTGGATACAAGTTAATAATAGACCGCTTTTCTCATTCTGGTTGTAATCATCATCATTTTGTTGCAGTGTTGTTTTACTCTCAAGTGTGGGTATAAAACGCGTGCCTTCAAGGATTGCATACTATTTGTGTCACATTTGGATTTTATGACATCGCGCTTTCCTTTTGAGGAAGTGTTTTCCCCGAGGCATTAATAGAATAAAATTCATATTTATCTTAAGTAATAAAACGATTGACGTGAATGTAGTAATAAATACGGAGACCTTCTACGCATTGCGGTTTAAAGTTTTAAAGCACAATAAAAGAAATATGTATTGTTTTCCATTAGCATTGTGTGTAATCGATATCAAACGAGTTGATATTTTTCAAACAATTTTCATAATGCAACCTCGTACGAGCTATCATCGATCAAACAGAACTATGCAAATGCAACAGGAATATTAATTTCTTTTATTATATAATTACATCAACAATCAGCTTTGGATACGTGACTAGATTTTTACATATCGTTCATTGTTTACCCATTCGAGAAGCAGCCGTACCAAATGTGACGCCGTTTCAGCAATTGGTGAGAAAATTAAAAAAAATCAGGCAGACTTTTCAGAAAACAACAATTAAAAATATTGTACTTTTTTTAAATTTTATATACGCCCGAGGGCATTTTTGAAAGGGTTTTTATACATTTTTTTAGACACAACAACGTTTTAATTCATTGCCTTACAATCCAGTAAATCAGAATAAACCTGGATCAAGGCGACCGATCGGGATTTTATTAATATTATCCCCGATATCCTAGTCATAATAACCGATCAAATCAATTTAAAAAAAATTGAATCGAAGTGGGTTTGAACCCATGACTACTCTATTTGTAGCCACTCGCATTCTCACCTGAGCTATTACGCTGGTCAATCTATTAAAAATAAGCTTTTAAATAAAATCGTATTCTCCATCATACATGGATTTTTTTTCAAATAAAACACAGCTAAGTGTTTTTTTAATTCTAGCCAACTGAGATTAATTCCATTTAATGTGGCCCTTTATAAAAATATTAAATGCTTGACTGTTTTTAGAAGTGCAAATAAATAGTATTGAATAAAATGTGTCTTAAAACACGCTTTTTTAAGGCATAGATATGATCGTTCGTAGTATTGCAGACTGACTTCTTTTAACAATAGACCTATTTTAACTTATATTTGATAAAATAATAATAAACTCACCAGCACGGAACACTTCTCCACATCCATCGCAACGTGAAGCAAACTGGGCATCATAGCAATTGCCACAATAAATCTTGTCCACTTTGGAGCCGAACTGCTTGTCCACGAGGGAAACACGGCATTTAGCACACAAGAAGCAAGCCTCGTGCCAATGCTTGTCCTTGTAGGAAAGATCCTGTGAAAGATAACACAAGACCTATGTAGCTAAACGGTAATAAATACGAGACAGGTGACACGGTGATAAAGTACCCAGTCATATTTATGACGAGATTATGTCTTGAATATGATGAAAGCCACTCGCAAACGACATCCACTTGGAGATGATCCAGAAAAACAAATGAAATGTTGAAATCGCGAACACCATATCCGAATACCGATATGGCGTATCTTAATTACATAGTTTTTTTAACAGTGGCATTGACACATATAAGAAACAGGCGCACTCGGTTTCCTATAAATAGATTGTTTGTATGAATAACACTCTTGACTGGACTTGACAACATTTAGAAGGACGTATGATTGTGTATTCTAGAGAAGTCGATCCAGATCAGATTATATTTTTGTTGTTATGAAACTGCCAAGAATTTAATATGCGAGTTAGGCTTTCTTCCAAATACATTTTGCACCCGTCACACCAAAATGTATTTATTATTTTCTCACCTTAGAGTCAATTCCTATTATCTTACTGCATTCCTCGCATCCGTTGGCGAAGACACTCTCGTAGCACTTGATACAGTATGGATGATCATCACGGAGGACATATCGTTGACCAGTGAGTGATTCATCGCACTGCCAACAGCAAAAGTGACCAGAATGCCAATCCTTGTTCATCGCCTTGGTGTATTCACCGCTGAAAATTAACTGTAACAAACGAGAGAGAAACATCCGATTAGATCAATGAATAAGTCTAAATGAAGTGTTACTTTCAATGAATGTGTTATGTGTTGAAACTCGATATAGTGGATGACAATCAAGGTGTCGAGTACACAATATTCACCTAAAATTAGAAAGGGTATGCGCCGGAATCGAATGTTCGCCGAGGGTTTTTCCAGTATAGGAAGTGTGTCCAGGTTCGACTCCGGCACATACCCATCATTGACGGTGTTGTTGGTGTGTTCGATCTCGGTGATGTTGACTTCTCCGTCTTTGGATTCGCGCCTCTTGGTGGTCTTCTTGACCTTTCTGGTTTTGGTGGTCGTGAACTGGACTGAAACGTCTACGTCGGCCATTTCGAATAGTTTTGGGATAGTTGTTTCTTGCACGGAGTCCCGCTTTTGAATGGTTGGTTTGGGCGAGTCGCTGTTGGATTTGTTAGGGAATGCAGGAGCTATACACACGGCACTCTACAACCTGTATCGTGGTGGGGAATCTGGTCAATCTATTTCAGGACTAGCGCGAAAACGGGAATTCGTCATCATTTCATCTTACAATCCGTCTATTTTACAAGTCGTTTGTTTTGTAAACTGGTAAACAAATCGTCTCGTCTTTGCCACCTTCTAAATCGAGTCAGCGCATCGTAATGAAGACGAGCCATCAAATGCCAAAACTGATGATTTTGCACAGATCATATCAGATAATAAGAATCATAATCTTCAAAGGATAAACTTCCAACCATCCAACAACTTTTAAGGGTATCTCGATTAATCAAGATTCTCATTGTTTATCTCTTCTCGTATAATAAAAATGTCCGGGTTTTTATTATTCTCCATATCTAATATCTTTTAAAACAAAACGCATAAATTTGTCACTGAATAGATATACACACAATATACCTTATTTCGGTCAAATCAAAATAAAAAAATGTGATCGTTTATTACGACTGCGAAATCGGGTATAAAATCCTGTTCGATCGTCTCGATCCAGATTCACTCTAGTTTCCTGGATTGAAAGGTAAATATTGAGGCGATTAATAAATCGGACAGAACTGAACTGTGTAACTAGTAATAGTTCAGATCACCGACAAACAATGAATTAACATGTTTAATGAATGTGTGGAGTAGGTAAGTAAATGTTAAACTTATCGCAAACGAGTGCGATTAGTGATATTTGAAATTATAGTTTTGCGGTGTGACCAATTACGGCCTTTGGTGAGTAGTCTCGTCTTTGAGAATGTCTGATATGCCGAAAAATGGTGATATTTACTATTTAGATTTGAAAAATTACTTTATTAGTATTTTTAAATTTATAATTTGTCTTTTTTTTCATTATCGAATAGTTGGAATGTAGGGCATTAATTTAAAGCATTGAATGAAACCAGAAAACCGTGTCGAATATCCTCAAATAACCTGGAATCTGAGCTCTAGAGACCACCAAATCTAGGGCATCTATCTGTCTGTCATTGAATTTTTTATGAACCACGACGAAAGAAAATTGAAAATGTATTATTCAAAAGAGAGATGTTATTGTGAGAATTTAAGAAGCTATTAATTATCGCCTAAAGGACCTTGCCACAGATTCACAAGCCTTAAAACACCTGTCTGAATGTGAGGATCTAATATCAGAAATTGATACTTTGCAAGACATACAATAAAATATTCATTCCTTGGTGTTTCGCACAAAAACAAATGTACAATCATTAATTTTCACTTGCATTAAGTGCACATGTTTATAGAATTATTAGTTTTGAATAATAATTTTAATATTCAACGTAGGAGGTCTCTAATGATTATGTCAATTATAAGCTTTATTGTGTTTCATAAGCATTTTGTTCTTGTTGGTGGATTTTGGTATATTTGGTCCTTTTAAAGGATGCTCCTCAAATCTGATAAGAAGTCAATTCTCTAGAGATGAGAAATGATGTTCAGCCAATGGCTGGTCTTTATATATAGAATGACGTAAGAGTGTTTTGAAGACGAAGTAGTGCCGGGTGCACCAAGCTGCATCATCACCACCATTTTGCCATTAATTGTAACAAATTATCCATTAATACCACTGACAATAAATATATAGTTTCAATTAAATACACAGTCAAATGTTGGCAGATCGCATATCAACATGAAATTTCATTTTTCGCGATGTCACTATTATTTATTTACTATGCGTTTAAAATGTTTTGGGAAATTTCATTCATTATTTAAAAAAATACGCAAGCTTCTATTTTTTTATAGGTTCATTACTCTTCTTTCACCGGTCTCTCTGCCAAAGAATCTCATTCACGTCGGCTCGTTTGTATTTTCGCTCAAATGATGGATTTTCGCACTATCCACAATATATTCGTAACATATTATTGAAGTCAGATTAATATACTTAAATATTTAAGATTGTTTGTTTCGACTGTATAAAAAGAGCTTTTTGAAGAGAGCATTCGAGAAATTGTTGGAACCGTGTGAAAAATTCCAAGTGTGAATGACTTCGCAGTTTTTCCTTCGATATTCCCCAAAAAATCGTATAGAAGTTAGGATTTTTGATACAGAAATATCTTCAGCGTGTGTTTATTTAACATTATATATAGCGGAGTGGGGTTTTTATATATGGAAGACGACTAAAATAGTTTTTGTTTTTTCTTTTATATGCAGTTCATATTGAATTATGATATAACAATTGTTAATATCTTAACAACGCATACGTATTGAATTGGCATTGATCCAGTAGCATAATATTGTCTCAGACGATGTTTCGTCATACTTTTCATGAATTTCAGCGTGAATATATTTTACAGCTGTCAAATTTATCTGTTATTTAAAGCGTCTAGTCTTCAATCATTGTTCGACAAAAATATATTATATCAGCAAGTAATTATTTCTTAGAAAACAAGTGAGCCAGATCTAACAGCAAGAGGTATTGTAAGGTGTTTATAAATAAGTATAATTGTCATACAACCTTCATAATTTGGCCATTGTATTACAATGGGCGGGTTTTCTGGCCTAGACTACAATCAAATACCTACCAAAAGTAGACCTTGCTATTTAGGAAAACCCATTCAAACGGAAGTACTCTCTTAATACTTTCTCTACAAAGTTCAAGGGCAAGTCTCTCCCCTTAACACCCAAACATTTTTTTATTATTGTGGGTATATTCTTACTATATTGAATTAAAAGCGTATTAATATTAGTATTGTTTTACACGTGTATAAAGCTATTTATTGCAAAGCATTATTAAGTGTTATGCGTAGTAAAAGCTTTCAGGAAAATAAAAAGATTGCTGTCTTAAAACAATTTGGTTTATTTTACAATATTGTGTGTATAAAGTATGGGAAGAAGTACAAATAGGTGGGTATACGAGGATAACCTTTCATATTAATTATCATTCTCAACATTCATAAAAACGGCAACGCGTTGCTTCCTCGGAACTTTTCTTGAAATTATTGTAACGTTATTAATTTTTGCTTCCGTTTTTGACATCTTCTACTTCAGTTGTAAGATTTTGGGGATCGTCTTCAGATAATGTTTCGATCTCATCATTTTGGGTTTCGTCGAACGAGCCTTGTTTTGGCAGGTCTTTTAAGTGCGGCCTTTCAGCAGACGTGTATCTTTGATCTTCTCTCGAACTGTCAGAACCGCTAGTTGACAACTTTTGAGATGGACTCTTTTCTTTAGATCTTGTCCTTGATCGATTTCTAGTACAAGAGTCTATGCTCAAACTAGGCGCACTATTATATTCGGGTTGATTCTTGTAACCTTCAAATTCGGACTCTTCGAGCGAGGTGAATATTTTGAGTTCTTCTTCTCGAGATGCTTTCGATTCTCTCGATGACGTTGACGATGATGAGTGCCTCTTTTTGAAGCTGCGTCTTCTTCCTGTGCCATCATCCCTCTGCAAAGGCTTAAACCTTACTCCGTCGAGTGACCTTGAAAGCAAACGCGGCCGTTTAGCTTATAGACGCTACACTTAGTGTTTGTGTAATGCTTCACTTGTTATTATGATATATAGGAGTAATGTAGGATCAGTTCAGTCAAGTCGGAGAAGACTGAATGGGGAAGGTTATAGTGTACTACATATTCGATATTTTTGGTGAAAGATGCGCTCTCTCTCACCTGAGAAAATCTTCTGTGTACGAGGATTGATCGCTAAACGAGTTTCGTTCGTAAGAATCGAAGTGGATCTCCGGTAATGATTTTTCTCCGCCGGTGGGACTTAAAGGTCTATAATGCCACTTGACCTTCTCAGTGGGCTCGGGATCTATAGATTCCTGTGGACTTCTATCCCTCAGATTTTCACCAGAAGATGGTGATTTATTGATGTAAAACGATTGTTCTTGAGGTACTTGTGTTTTCACCGAAAAGTTTCTGTCGGGAGATCTGCTGGGTGTGCGTTTCTGCTGTAAGTCACTCTCTACAGATTCCTGTCCGAAACTAGATATTTTGGTGGAGAACAATATCGGTAAGGAGTCTTGATCATTGCCGAAATATTTGATTGAAGCCTTGATCGGCCCTTCGTCGCCCCCGCCCTTGATCTCTAAATAGCCACGTCCGGAAGAATCCCAATCGTCAGTTTTGTAATTGGATTTCGCCGCTGATTTAGTGAACAATTCGTCGTAAGTCTGGGTTATTCTTTGGAAGTCTGGTTTGTCCGTAGGTAAAACTCCGTAGGTGATTCGTTTGAAGCAGGTGATCGCCTCAACGACGCCGACGCATACAATCAACACAGAAAGTAGGAGACCCATTTTGTCACTTTGTAGAGCGATTCACTTTATTTGCAAAGAAGCAAGAGACACATTTACATGATGATTAGACGGTTGCCGACGGTCCACTGGTGGGACAATGGCCGGGAATATGTTCGAACTGATGAAATAACGTTATGAACTTTGCCAAAATCACATACCGGTGTGTAGCCGACGACATTGGCTGTCTGATGGATTGCTACCGAGCTTTATTAAAACTATATTAACTAACCGATACAAATTAAAAATAAACCTCAACTCAAATTAGCCGCCACATGTAGTAAAACGCGGGGGTGGATACTCTCATTTGCCAAACAAGCAATGCGCTCCTCCCTAGTCGAAAAACGTATGAATTTTTTTTGCGGGATAAGTGATTTTGATAAATAAAGATGGGACTTTCTCTACAGACGTATTGAAATAAAAATATAATTTATTTGGACGAGGCAAGCGACCCTCTGGCTAATTGAACAAAACTGTGCCGAGGTCGAATCACTGGCACAATATCCACACAATACGTTTTCATAATCATTTACCAATACAAAACTAAGCCAGTCCTACACCATGTGTAAATTAGTTGTATCATCACCTACGATACCTAAAAATCAAACAATAAACAATATGACGAAACATACAAAGCCTTTTCTACTCAAGAAATGTCATTTTTTTGAACCTAAAACCTAAAATATGTCACTCATACTTCTGAATTAGTGTGTAAACTGAAGAAGATCAAGTGTACTAATTAATAGTCAATATACATATATACATATATAAGATGGTAAAGCACCCGAGCTGTCATACTCAAGTTGCATCATAAGATGGGCAGTCACTAGATTTTCAATTACGTCATTCTATAATTTATAATGTGTTGTAACTTTATTGCTTTGGGAATACGATTTTTTATGCTTTATATTATTTATTCAAGTTAGAAGAGATCAAAGCCTTTACTTGCGAATAGATCACGATTAGAACCAGGAAACGACACACAATATGACATCATTATTATAAAAACAAACATATGAAATCACACAATTCTTTTTTCTCTTATGGTGAATTATCTTGTACTTGAGTGATTTTTAGAATTTAACGATTTCTTTTCGGGAAGTCTGAAATCGGGCCAAGGTTTTGAAACAGCTTTTTAACTATGAAAAATACGAAGAATTAAAATTTCGGGAAGAGTGGCTTTTATTGGCACAACATCAATTACAAATGTCAATACTTTTTCACATGAAAGAAATGACAAAAATCCAAAATAATCATGCGACTTTTTTCTTGGATTCTGGCTAAACTATCAAGACTATGTATGTTAAATCTTTGAAGAAAGGGTAATCTAAACATGGGTTTTATTGTTATTATTTCATTTAAGCACATTATTGAATGAAAATATGAAATTTTTAGGGTTATTTTAACATACCGATTTTCAATCAAATTTTAACTCCTCATTATTTCATATAAATAGTCTGGAGTTACACCACTTTTGCACTGATAGACTCATTTATATATTTTATTAATGAGTAAATGAATGGCGATCAACTCAAAGAAAAATGTTTAAAAAACGCGTCCATCGGATACGTATTATGTATGGATCCATAGTCAAATAATTATAAGTGTATCAGTGTGTGATGTGGTAGTAATTATTATAATAATCTAAAATCGGCAACGGAGTTATAAATATATTTTTTTACAACCGGCATTAGTCAGTCTTAATAACAATAGCGTGAGAGGTCGACTCGTGTAATAATTATGGAGTCGCTTCTACATAAGTCGTTCGAAAGGTCTCCGGTGTATCGCGGATAACAATTCAATATCTAGATGACTTAATTAATAAACATAGATATGGTTGGCATCTGAATTAGTTATAAAGGCGCCACCATAGTCCGGCCAGCAGCGGAATCCTGTGGCTAGAATAGCTTCTAATGGGACCGTGTGCAAAGCATAATATTGTTGAGCTGCTCGACTCCATTCATACACTTTGCTCACATTTCACCGAATAGTCTTTATCATCGACCTTCATACGAGAGACGGACAAATGCGTAAACAAGACGATTCATTTCATAAACAATCAATTAAGCTTTCTGATCGCAACTATTCAGTATGAAAACTTTTTGTTAATGCAATGGGGATTTACATAAAAATGTGACTTCATGGTAAAGCACACGTTTTGCATGCTGAACTTTTGGTTTGTCGAAAAGTCAATTCAAAATTTAGAACATGCAAAGGTACACCGAGGAATTTTACGGGTTCATTAAAATGAACATTAAATCAAAATTTTATTAATTATTTATTTGTACAATTTCCACAAACAAATAGTCAAAAAATACGTGGGTTGAAATTGAATGAGAAGTTTAATTGAGCCACCTAAAAAATCGTATAAATCCCATAGCGTTCGACCAAGTTACAAGATTTATTTAAAATGTAAATATATTTATTCCTTCACAATGCTGATTCGCAATATTAATAACACCCATTGTTCTGACAGACTTAAAATTGAATTCGAAGCGTTTCAATTTTATGACGTGGTTTAACGATCTCGCCTTGGCAGAGAGCATACTTCGGTTTAAAATAAAATTCGACATGTGTTTTCGGAGAAAGACAAGAGTGTATGGTGATTTTTGACATGCTGATATATATGACTACTGACCAGTTAACGATATTCGTTGTTTTAGGATGATACGGAAATGTTTTGATGCGACTAATCTTGTCGGGTGCCAGGGATACTTTGGACGAGCAAACTAACTGTATCGATCAACATGGCAGGGACTAAACTTAACTAACCACAAGACATACTGGCTAAAGATATTTTAAGACATCTCACCAGGACTACACATATCTATTTGCTGAAACCAAAAGTCCGACATTGCGGATTGAAAACGAGGACTATGTTCTCGTTGAGACTATGTAGTAGAAATCAAAACAAGGACATAGATAGGTGCGCCTTTTAAAGATTAATATGATAGTTCAGACGAATAGTTAACTATTCGTCTGTGATTTTCGATGGCTATTATTTACGTTCAACATGATGGATTTCTATTTTTATAAAACAACTCCACAAATTTACTTGACGATGAAAGTAGCTAATAGTTAAAAACACTATTATTTATATTAATTATTAAAAAAATATTTCGATGGATCGATGGTTGTAACAATTAGGCAGATAACTATATCATGTACTTAATCATTCTTTTTTTTTATTTCGAGCCATTATTTCTTATAATAAAATACTAAATAAATTATGAAAAGTTCACCAATAAACATATCAATCGAAATAAAAACCTCGACCAGGTGTCATAACAGTTTTCACTTGTTAAAAAAGTTCACTGATATCTTCTTCAAACTTTAAACACGTAACATAAAAAAAATATCTTGAAACTATTTTAAATGGTGTTAAAAAGTATCATTTTCTCGTTAAAAATTTAAATACCTTATTTTGACCAGCCAAAATCGTGTTAAAGATGACTCATAATAAGATATTTTGTCTGTTCCGTGTGTGAAAAATAATTCATTATGACGTTATAATATTCCGATAGCTCAATCCGGTGTTATAAAATCGCCTACGTCTTTATTTACCATCTTATTGTAATAATAGTGTGGTCTTTTGTACAAAATATGCCATAACTCCCACGGTTACTTTTAATATTGTTTTCCTCAGATTAAATATAATAAACGAGCATAATAGATTGGCAAGCTTCGCCAAAGCAAACATTAAAGAATCATCAATTTGAAGGAGCATAATGGCCGGACATTAAACACTGAATGATTTCCTCGCTCCGACACAGATTTATTACAAATTTCATATTTCCACAGTGACACGATTCGTTGAAATAATAAATTGGTCCAACAACACAATGTTTTTTTTAATATTTTGTGTTTTAAAATGTTGAAATTCATGTAATATGTATATTAGATAATTTTTTAAAGTTACATTTTGAGTTTGCACCGCCATCTATTGACGAATCATATAAACTTTTTGTCATTATCTTTTCTAGGCAAGTTAACATTTTCTTATAATAATAATTTGCAGTAGTGTGTTGCTGCTCCTTATTTTTACAATATTCAAATCGCACACAAAACAGTTAAATATTGATTTAAATACATAAACCCTACCTCATCACAAGCAGAGCATCTGGGTTTCAGCATTTCAGCGTAATGTCTTTCACAATATGGTCTGTTGTCCAAAGCACAATAAGCCAAGTCCACTAATAAGTCGTTGCAGGTTGTGCAGGTGAAACAGGCTGGATGAAACATTACCTTTAACATTTTGAATTGATTAATCATTATACTCATTTATGAGGAATGTACAAAATTCATCAATTGAATATGAATTTGATCTCATGCAATAATAACAAATAAATGTATACTAACATCATCACCGAGTCTTGTAGCCACAACTCCAAGATCACCTTGTTTCACTGGATGATTACAAGTAGGACAGTCAACAGGTGAACCATGATTTTCCTTTGCATATCCTATAATGAATGTGTTTATTTATTTTTGCCAAGTATTTGTATATATCAGTACTTACCAATATCAAGTGCAATTTCATTTCTGGCTGCTATGAAATCTTCATAGGAGGCTTTGTGCTTAGGTTCGAGATGTCTGCAATATGTGGCGGCAAGATCATGTCTGGGAAGTTGTTTTTCAAGTCTTTTAGCTCTTTCTTCTTTGTATCCTGGGCCTGATGCTCTCATAAATGCTTCGGCCTAGTAAAATATACAATATGTAGAGATTATCAATGGTAGATAAATTTCAAACACAGACACACAATTTGGAAGTACAATAATGTGATAGTTATTTACAAGTTCAAACCGAATGTATGAACTAAGACAAGAATATAAGTGAAGTGCTAATTAATAGGATACAATCAAAATATTCTTAATATTTTTAGGTAGTATGTATCTTATTTGAAATATTTAATATACTGTTTTTTTAATACTTCTTTATAGTACTTGTGATAGATTTGTACTTTTATTAGTGTGGTAACATAATCAAACTAATCAGAAAACAAATTTTTACTAGTACATTGAAACAATGCTCTCGGTATTTATTAAATAATACACTCGTAAAAGTACAAGTGTAAGACAATTATACTATGTTAAAAATTATATAAATATACGATAATTTGATATTGTATATGTAATCCCTGTTAAGTAATGGATTCCCAGGCACACGTCACCGTAAATACGACAGTAAAGTTACTTAGCTACACTTATGATCGGTTTTTTGTTAGTTAATGCCTTGTCTGAGTCGCGGGCGAAGCACTAATTAACAAAAAAAGTACAGCAAAGCGACTCTATTACCGTCTTTACGGTGTACGTTTACGGCAACGCACGCCTAGGAAACCCAACCTTAAAGGCTGCATTTTATGGAAAACTTTCCTTATCAATTTAAACACCTGCCAACATTTCCCCATCACAATGGACCGTATTAAATATGATAGTGTAATGGGAGTACTATCAATACTACCAAGCTCTAGTCTATTCGTACACGCACCAATACTATCAACTCGGGATTCGAATAACTAACACATTCTCATTGCATGGATAATATTAACCCATTGTGTGTGCTTAGCAAATGGAATTGAGGTTAGTTTGACGAAGGTTTTAATGTGATCAAATATTGTAGTATGGCAACACTGATGCCTTTCAGTGACTACACTTCCGGTTGGCGCCCAAAAGACAAACAATTTCAACAGAAGCATTAGCAAAGGAGTGGCTCGCCATTAGCACCATTTACAGATTTGCTTCGAATCTATTTTTAAAATACACCGTAGATTATAATGATTAATATACCTTTGAAGGTGGTAATCCAGGTGGAGCCCATTGTCCACTTGGAGCTTCAATTCCTAGACGGGCTCTAACATCGGCGTACTCCTCTTGATAAACCGCATGATCTTCTCTGGGACATTTGCACGACTGACACGTCTTTCTGAAATAGAATATTAAAAAATATTACTCAATATTGTTTAAGGCATGAAACGGTGTTTATCGATGAGCCAAGGGGATAATAATAGAGACAGGTAAAGGTCATCCAAACATTTTCTATGGGGTAGCTTGCCCTACAATATCCCATTTAGTTTAAACAGCTAGTAAAATGTCAAGGCACTTTTGCAAATATCAACAATTACTTACTCCGAGCACAGTGCAACTTTTAACATAATTATAAAAAAGGGTAACGTGATTTCCTGGGCGCGGCAGTATTTTTTAGATTGGCATTTTAATGGAATTGTGTTTAGTAATCAGTAATCACTTAGTAGAGCGAAGAGCTTCACACAAATCACGATAAGGAAATCTGTGACCCTCGTCTACAAATGTCTGTCACGACCGTACAAACATTGACTTAGGACTAAATCAATTAAATAATATTACACTATATTTATTAATAATGCATATATGTATACATATCATTGGGAATATTTGTATAATATTTCATCTATACAAAGTTTTCAACAGAGCGCGATTAATTTCCCGAGATTAACTTTTCTTCGTTCATAAAAGGTATAAGATCTAACCTTAACCACCTTAAAATTTTAGCATATAAAACGGGCTTAATGACAAATCTATTTTTTATTTATCTAAATGGCTTTACATATAAATATATTATAATTGTCGTATATTCAACGGAGAGTAAAATCTCAGTACATTAACTCCCATACACGATAAAACGCAGGACGTCCCGTTGATTATAACTGTCGTGTCAATTGTTATCGTCATCGTGTCACTTTCTATTTAACACAAGGTTCAAATTTACTCCAGTTATAGTAACGAGGTGCCGGTCAAAGGCCAAGAAATCTGAGTTGCCACACGTTTGAGTGATTCATTATTATTACAGATATTTTAATTACACATAAGGTGAGATAAATATATATAATGAATGACGACTGGTCTTTTTCAAATGTATCCTAAATCACTCAACATAAACACTGATTACATTTCAATACAATCTGTATGTAATCGATGATTGATTACTTGTTTGTATTTTATGTGTTTATCGAGTAGCCACGTTAAATTCTGTCCCCCTATTTATGAGAAAATTTGTTTTATATATAAAAAATAATAAGCAAATGTATCATTTCAAATAATGATTTTCAATACAGATGAAATTTTCGATAAAATATCTACTCTTTTTTATTATGTTTGTAGGGAATATCAAACTTTAAACACTCATTGAAGCGAACTAACTTACCGCAAACGGTTGTGATTGGTCATTTCGTATTTCATATACAGGATGGACTTGAACTAACTGATAATATTTTAAGGGATGTTAGTAAAAATATATATTAATTACATATAACAGACACAATATACCCGCGACAGTCACTACTGAGTGCTTCACAGAAAGAGCTGATTCCAAGATGGTGGCTTAAAACTCGAATCCAAAAGCACTTTTTATAAGCTAATGTCCACCCTGTTTATATGGCTATTGGTAAATTAACTCGTCTTTGGGCATTTCCAAAGCTTGACATTTACTCTACAAATATGTAAGCATACTTTTCATACTAGCAACCAATGAGTTTATATACATAAAAGATGCCAATGATACTTGTGAGGTAAGCCTATATAAATAGGCAGCAGCAGGTTCCGTGTGTGTTTCTACCGCCTCACTAATTCAAATTTTATTACGTGTACACAACGTTTACATGTATGAGTGATGCATATAATTATGTATGCCGTAATATCGCATGCCGCTTTTATAGATAAAAGTTCATTGCTAGCAACAATTTAGTTAAAAAGAACTGATATGTTGGCTTTATTAAAAGTATTTTAATCAGTATATTTTGCATGTAGTTTAAAATTCATTTATTCAAGTAGTCGTATTTCAAAAGAAAATTTAGGTTACATTTTCCATCAACATATAATAATAGGAAATACTACATTGCACTTTTGATAATTGATTGATAATTCTCAATATTAAGAAGCATAATTTTCCCCCCAAATAGGTGAATGGATATATTACTCTTTTTGTATTCTTGTATACCTCACAATCATATCGAAGAGATCATCCTGGTCGAAGATCTTGCAGTAGAGATGCAGCACATTGAGACAAGCAAACTGCACACCCTTCCAAGGTACGGAAGGTCCATCGTAGCCCTTCCAAAGGGGGCACGAAGTATGACGAGATAAGTAAAGCATGTTGTATTGTTCACTGTCGTCACACCACTAACTGGTTACTCCTACTTTGAGTCGTGTCTTGATTACATTTTAATTTCCTCCGTTGGTTTGCCTCACCTCAATTACGAATGAAAGGTAAGATACCGAATTTCACCCAATTTCAATATATAAATAAATATTCAGTAAAAGCATTAAGAGGCGTGAATGTCTATTGGCGTAAAAACATCTGGGTGTGAATTATTGCGCTATTGAAGAATTTCCGTACTGGAATGCAACAGTGACCATTTTATGAATCATTCTACAATATTATTTCATTTTCAGTCATTATATACTGAATTGTTTATTAAAAGCATTCCAGCATATAATATAATAGTGACAAATTTGTATGTACAATGTATTTTATTCAAAACATACCTTGCCAGTTTTGACACCTGAAAATAAATACAGGAAGTAACACTTATTTGTTAGTGAGTAGTGTGTGTACGAATAGACTAGAGCTTGGTAGTTTTGATGTACACGCACACACTATTATATTGAATATGGCCCATTGTGATAAAGAAATGCTGAAACGTGTTTCAATTGCTAAGGTAAGTATTCCAGAAAACGCATTTTGCAATTATTAAATTCACATTATTTATCTTTGTTTTGTTAATTTGAAAACAATTCTCAATTGATATTTTTTCTCCACTATTTATTTTTTATGTTTGTTTAGCAAATGTCAAACTTTAGATATGTTCAGAAATCACATATTATGTTACGATTTCAGCAATTACATTTTTTTGCTTTAAGTTAGTTGGTTTCTCCGCATGTGAAGTTTTCTCTTAAAATATAAGAATCAGTATAAGTAGTCACCATTTCAGAATTAAACGAATAATATAGAAATATTAAGATAAATATTCATACATAATCACTGGAAATCCAATTACCACGTTCTACTTGTTTGTTGGTTGGTAACAAATACTCGTTTACAAAGCAAATTCAGAATAGGTCTATGCTTGTACTAAAATAAATACATGAAACTATGTTTGTGAATTTCAGCAGCTTAACGTTGCTTTTACAGTCTTAGACAAACACTAAACAATGTTAAAATCGAATGAGGGAAATGAATGCAAGTTTACATTGCAAAGACTGGGTCGTTTAATTTTAACGATTGTTCAAAACGTCGATGTTGTGACCTCATCTGTTCACTTTTGAATATTACGTGCCAAACTACGTCTGAGATTAGTTCACAAGGACTAAATATGTAAGGAAATTATAATATTGATTGAAACAAAAATAATACTGTTTATTTTGGCTGCTATACTATCGATCAATATTATTTTTACCGCCATGAAACTGTAAATGAAAAACAACGGCGATATGCTCAATGTGGATAAACGATCAACAAAGAGTACTCTAAGTGAACAGTTTATTCAATTGAGGACTCTCTAGCGTTTATCTGATTGAGGAAAATCAAAATGGAATTGTTATAGTAATCTTGCGGTTTTGATAAAATCGGGACATTTTGTGTATATAAATTTAAGCTTCAATTAAACTTATTCAATATGCAAACTGGCAACCAATGTCAAGTTGAAAATATCTGTCTCAGTAAGTTAAAGCCCGTTATTTATATAAATACTGTGCGAGTCGCTGAAGTCAGCATTAATCATTCTGGAAGGTCTTAAACATGCGTATATTTATACTAATATTTATTTGTTAAGCAGATTCGCATTCCGGTAATGGAATGATTCAGAATTGCGGCTTTTCGCATCGTTATCGTGAAATTAATTCTACTAAATATAAAAGTTATTCACACTAGAATGATATTATAAAATGGGAAACTGTTGATTGATATTTTCAATTAAAACACTTGGCAAAAGAAGATTATTAGAGACTTGTCAGAACCATGACACACATTTCACGAGAGCCTTTGTATTCAAATTATGTTAATCCTCTTTTGTATTTCAATAAAAAATAATTAGCTTAAAAGAAAATTGACTGATTTCGAAACATTGTATTGCAATTTAACATGCAATACATTGTTAACGGATTAACAATATCAATTAGTTAAATGCTGAAAAAATATTTCAACCTTCACGCTACGCGATAAGGATTCCATTAAAGCGGTTTTGATAAAGACTGTTTTGTAATTGCTAACGGATTTCTATCAAACAGTACAGATTCATATTAATTATTACGATGAAATTCGGTATCTTAGTTTTCAATCGACAATATTCTTGAAAAATAGGTTTTTTAACTCACTGGATATATCATTCACAGATCACTTTTTTAATTCCGACCAACTTGTTTTTATTATTTATAGGTTATTATTTCTCAATATTGACTGAAACACGACCTACCACGAGGAAAACTCACTAGCGAGTGACATAATATGGAAGCGACCAAGTGCAGCTGACCACCACCGAACCTAAAACTAGGGGGAAAATCCTAAAAAAAACCGAATATTATTTTAATAATAATTTTTAAATACGTGAATTGGCAACGTGTTTTCATATTTTGAATATTTAGATCAAATTCAAGAGTTAATTATTTATTTTGTTCTTCCCCCTGTGGCTAACTATCTCATGATATTGTATATTTTTAATAAATTATTTTGAAAAAGTATTTTAGGTAGTAATTCTGGGTGGAATTTCACAATCAAAGAAATTTATTTAATGTAACTTTCACAATATTCTATTTTAATGTATCTGATTATACTACTGATTACTAACATTCTCAGAGTCTCTGAAGACTCTGAGAATGTATTGTGGAATTTACACTAAATAAATTTATTTAAACACAAAAGCGATTCTTATTATTATTTTAATTAAGGTTTTGAATAAGAATCTAACGAAACAATTTATTTTTATACTTTTTAACATAATTAAGATCTGACAATTTATAATATTATATTCATTTAAAAAATGAACGATAGAGGCAAAAGGGTAACATAAAAACTCTGATTCAAATACTAAGACGGCAGTGTGTGATTATTTCTATAGTTTTTGGATAATTGCCATGGATGTGGACATTATAGTCGTATACTAAAAATAACAAATTTATATTGTTGCGCTCGTAATATCGAAAATATGACAAACACTGACGAAGCAACTTTGATATGAATATTTCAAATAGTTTGAAAATCACTGGAAGTACCATGTGAATTGTAAAAGTCAGTGCATATGAGATTAGTTAGTAAGAACTAACATCGAACAGGTAAGTGTGACATCATAATCAATATATTATATAGGTTTAGATTATGCAATGCCATGTGACTCTAGCCATTAAGCTAATTAAAGAAAAGGGAAATAGGAAATACGCCCACACTCTATGTTCTACTTCTAATAATATGTACCATTGAAATAATTAAATTAAATAAGTGCTACTTTCAAAATAGGTATTATAAAAGAGTGGTTTTTATATCAAATAACAATGTTCCTTAAAACTTGCATGAATATTTGTCTTCTATATATTTCTTAGGTTGGTACATTGTAAAGTTTAACAATACATAATAAATGAAAGTTCTCAAAAAATTAAAGTATTTATCGGGAGACTTGATTTTTAAATATTGTGATGAGTGTTATCATCTTATGAAACCCGTATCAAATTATTTAATTAATAATTTACTTTGAAATTTATTGATTGAAAATATAAACAACTTTAAAGGAAAAATGAAATCGAAACTCCAAATATAACCTTCCTATTAAAAAACCAAACAGAACATAAAACATTAACAAATTGTATGTAAAATAATATCGTTAGATTAAATAATTATTCAAAAATCTTATATTAAAGAAATTTTAATGAAATTAGTGATAAAAAGCTCATATTTTCTTTTGAAATTAAAATCTAAATAATGAAGGACTTTTAGGTTTTCTTCATTAAATTCGCATGGAAGTATTTTAACAATTAAATTTTATTCACCACGATATTATAAATATATTTTAATTGTACACGATGGATTAATAATTAGCCGACAGGATTATTAATTTTATTTGTAGGAAATACCACAAATGACTGTAATTGGTGCTATGAATATCATAGTTCGTGGTATGTCTTAATTCTGACACAAATTCTATTCATACTTTTTACTGATCAATATTCTCTTTCAATAGTGACAAAGGAAGTAATCATATGAATAGTAGACTTATTTTCGGACACATTTATAAATAAATTTAAAAAAGATTTTTCATAGAATGGGTAGTATATTATTGAAGATAGAAGATTATTTAGCATGTGTATATGTATAAAAATAAATTTCAATACATCTCTTTATATAGAAAACTCAGATTTGTTATAAAAACAATATTAATGAGCAATAAAATATGCCATTGAAGTATACTGTGTCACACAATGTAACATTGAAATGTATAGAAATGTAATATATACAATAGTTGAAAACCTTGTGAGTTTCACATTGCAAACACGTCGACGAGACGAGACTCAGATAGCAATAATTACAAGGTGTATAACCAGAATAATAATTATAAAAAAATAATTCAATAGAACATACCTATCTTAATCGTGGTAAACTACTGTATAATAATAATTAGCTACGTACCTATAATTAGTCTGATAAAAAGTACCAACAAAAGTTACCTACAACCTTGTGTATTATGAACTTTTAAATGTTTTTTTCTCCAAACTTTTATTTATAAACATAAGAAAAATGCCGACTAACCAATCAATACTTTTTATATAAAACTGTAAATAATGTTTAATAAATTACAGACAAATTATATGTACAGATATGTATAATTTTATTCAATATTGATAGTCAATTGCATGTTTACGAACAACAGCTAAATTTTAGACTAGGGAATTAATTTAACAACATTATTTTCTAAGATAAATAATCGCTCACTTCCTTCAAAACCATCATATAATAATTGTTTTAGCAATGCCTATTTAATAATAGAGCAAAATTTCAATTATTTATTACAAAATATTAAGAGTTGAACAATAAAAACGATCTCTTTCTTCTGAAAAATCACGTTTTTAAGATGACGATGCACGTTATTGAAACGAGTGAGCGAATATATGCACATTTTGGATACATAAACACTAATTTTAGAAACCTATAAATCATTGCAGTCAGTTAGTTATACATAAAAAATAACAGCACACTTTTTTAAATGTTATTCTGTCTAAAAACGGTTGAATTTATTTCCTGTCTCACGAATATCAAATCATAGAAAATAATTCAATATTAAAAAAGGGCGTTACGAAAAAAATATTTATTATGTGTAAATATCGAGGAACAACATAAGATATTTTTCACAATTTATAACAACAAATGTCTAATGATCTCAAAAAATATATTTTTTTAAATAAGCCAAGCATGCGTGATGATATTCGTGTATTTTTGCACGACTTGTCCACAAATAGCACGGTCAACGTCATATTCCTCAGTTTCTTATAATTAGATTAAAGTAGGCGTGGCTTGAAGAGTTCTTCCCGATGACAGATTTGGATTAAGAATCCCATTGATATAACCAACTAATATAAATAGAAGGATCATGCAATATTATTATGTTCATACATTCGAACGTGGCCGGTCACTAACACATGTACACATTCTAAAACATATACTTTACACTTACGTGGGCTGTGGCTACTTGCAACATTGTCCTCCCTAAAATCCGACATTCGAGAGCAATGAGATTTTACTTACAAAAACTTCCAAATCTCTCATGTAAATATGTTAAATAGATCAAAGAACTTTTAATGACGTACTTTACCATGAAAGACGGTGTCATGTTATTAGAAAGATGTGACAGAGAAACAGTACGAGAGGTAAAAGCAGCGCCCCAAACAATATTGCTACGTTTTTTAAAGTATTATTGGCACTTTTATAAATATAATCCATTGCCCATAACCCAGTAAGTGCGATTTAATTGCTTAGTTTTAGAATAGAAAGCATATTTTACACTTATTCAGTATAATAATGTAATAAAAGTGTGTGCATGCGGTGCGCATGTAGACCAATTATACGAAGCTCTAATCTATCTCTATACGCACCAATACTATCAACTCTAGCACGACTCACTAACACACTCTCTTCACACTATTATATTGATGATATATTATGATTTTATGTTAAGATGGGTTTGAATGAGGCAACACTAATTGTCTCACTCAAATTCGTCTGCTTGGTCCGCCATCTTGATATTTATACATCCAGTTGTCTGGCATTCTTATGGGCGGTAATTTATTATCACGTAGTTGTGTAAGTGAACGACCAATCACGTAAGTTATCTCAACTTTGAGCGTGTCTAAAGATTGAAATTTTCTCTACAAATATGAAAGACAAAGACCCTTAACTAGTCCTTAAATTGACCTTAAACCTAATATTTAGTATGACTCACTAATGCACTCTCATTATATTGAATACGGAAAAGATATCTATTATTTTGTTCATCCATATAATATACGGTTTCCAAATGAGATTCTCCTCTGGCTGCAATTGGGGCATCAGAAAAATATGGAGCTCATTAGTATAAGGACATATCTCGTTGCCTTGAGATATGTCCCTAGAGAAGAACACACGGCAATAATGAAGAGAAAGTGTCAGGAATAGTAAAATTACGACCGCTTCTATTTCCTCAGCTTCATTATGTTACACCGTAGTGTTTGTCGCTCACCTCATTACAGCCAAATACACACTTTATCACCTGTTCTTTCTACCCTATTTTATTCGTTACGTGTCGCCAACTCTGTTTGTAGTCACTAAAAAGGTGCCCCAATTCAATTATCCTTAAAACAAGACAAAATACTCGGAATAATTGGAGGGAACTTAATTAAAGCATACTTTAAAGGTTAAACAGTACCGCAATGCAAGTAAATAATTGAAATATATCATAAGACAACTTAATTCGGTGCATTTTATATCCATACATTTAAAACCCACGTGATAAAAAATAGGCTCTAAATATTTATATTAAACTCTGTTCAACTTTACCATTATATTTATAGAGGACTTTTATCCATGGAGTGTTTAATCTTAATGCGATTTCACAGAACATTTTTTTATGTAACTTTTTTTCTTATATTAGAAATAATAAAAAAAAATTGGCTCTACATACATATACATATCATATATAAAACTCCAAAACTTTAGACAAAGATGAAAGTTAAATTAAATTATTTAACCACTAAATACATAATATGTATAAAATAACCTTCATATTACATATTTATTTTTTTTGCTTTGAAAACATAAATAAATTATATTTAAAAAGATTTTGGTTCAAAATTTTGTAGTTAATAATTAGAAAATTTAACTCAAAGTTTAAAAAATTTCTCTTAAGGATATTGGTTAAATTGACTATGATTTTTAACCAGGGTTTTTATTTTAAATTTTTCTCTCCCAAACAGCCAACACATTTTATAACTAATCCAAAAAAATTACAATCCATATCTAATCCTCTTTTGTTATTACTTTATAAAATCGTACATGCAATAGGTAATAAAGAACGATTCTTATTAAAAAAAATATATAATAAAATAAATAAATATTAATAACAAAAATAGGAAATCGGAAGGTTACAAATATTTAAATGAATTTTGATAACTCTTATATCATTATGTCAATGTAAATGCAACACTTTGTCAAAATATTAGATAAAAATTGGGATAGTTCAGTTGAGAGAGAAACTTTTTATAAATAGTTTTGGTTTACTTTTATGGTTTTGTCGAAGGTCTTTTAGATAATGTAAGTGTAATGGGATTGAGTCAGAGGGTAAGGTTAACATATACAAAATAAACTAAAATAGAACACCCAAATCACTGAATCCACTCCGATTACATGAAAAAATACACACAGTCGGTAGAAAATCTACGATATGTGATGTAATATGACTTAATAATATAATATTTATTAGACAAGAACATTAATTGATTACATTATAGATAATAACTTAGATTTTAGTAGAACTAACCCAACAAATCACAAATAAATAAAACACATAATATGGTTAGTTAACATATTGTATATTCATGTCTCAAGAACGTATACAAAAATATACATAATATACACAAAAAATTAACATAAATGAATAATAATATAATTAATAACTACACAGAACGAACACCACGATGAATCAGTCTTACTTAGTGGAAGCATCAATATGATCAGCGACAGTCAGTTCGTCGGATATGATCCTGCACTCTTCACAAGCTGCTGCTGCATCAACCGGAGAGAACCTGGAATTGTTATTGTTCAACTGCTTTTTCCTCCTCACGGCGAAGTTCCT